>MCJB01000803.1:0-98675 GCA_002018475.1 Nicotiana obtusifolia | reverse complement strand
CCCCCCCCCCCCCGGGCGCCGGACAAGGCGGATCTTTTCTAATCTGTAAATCATCCTTTTCCTTATTGACCCAAAAAAAGGATTACGGTTTTCCTTCTTTTACCTGGGAAAATAAAAGGTAGTGATTGTTGAATATGGTGGTTTCTTCACTTTATTTTCTGATTTCTTTTATCAAGACCTCATTCTAATCCAATGTCGTCTTCATGTTTATTTTATCTCCTTTGTGCTTGTGCAGGGTGATTGGCCCCGCAATGCCGTCTGCAGAATTACTTGCTGCTGCAGCTAAATTGACAGAAGCACAAGCTGAGCTGAGGTAATCCTCTATCTACATTACAATTTATTCCCCCACTCAGATATGTACTCGTGGACTTGGATTTCAAGACTGACTACCACTATCGGTATTGATGAAGAACTACTTTAACTGTATTTGCAATGTGCTTAATGAAGTAGATAATTTGATTCTTCCTTTCAGCTAATCAACTAGACCGTTCTACAGTAGGGATGAAGATGCTTCACATGGGGTGCATTTACTTCAGAAAGTTTTCAGTTCAGAAATGGAAAAACAGATTGTTTTTGACACATTAATACAACGATTATTATGAGCTTCTTGATGAACTCACGTTTGACCAGTCTCTCTTTGTAATTTTACCCGTGCTTCTCTCTCTCTCTCTCTCTCCCCTATAAGTAGTGGTTTTTCAGACAATTATATTATCCATTCCACACTTAAGAAGCTTCAAATAACAGTTTAGGTTGTCATGTATGTTATACCAGCCTATAATGAACTGCATTGAATGTCTCTGGCTAATGTTTCCAGGGATGTTAAGTTGGAAGAAGATACTGAATTGTTTGTGGGACCTCCACCTCCTGCTTTGGTGACTGAGGTAGAATCAGCAAATGAGGCCGAGCGTTTTGAAGAGGTTCTTCCCTCATTCTCTTCTCTTTCCTCTTAATAATGATACCTGGGTCTAAAAGTTTCTTAGTACCTTCAATCTGACTTCATTACACTTGAAATTTTGTTTTGATAAACACTGTTCAAACAAAGTATTCCAGTTGTATTAGTTTTAAAATTACTTGACGGACTTTTTAGTTTAAGGAAACCAAATGGAACTAACTCTCTAGATTTACAGATACCATTAACTAACCCCAGTATGCGCCTTCAAATAAAGAAGAATCTACCATGTAGTGTTGATATGGTACTGTAATTTGTATTTTCTTTTGGCAGGAGTGGAATTTGTAATTCGTTCTTTCTTTTTTCAATAAGGAGCACTTTTTGGTTTGTCTATTGGTTGGTTGCGCTCTCTCTCTCTTGATCGATCGATTTCTCGGTACAATTTCAGAAATTTGAACACTAAAAGTAGTGTAACCGTGTATCTTATATTCTTGTAGACACTTCCCAATCTCTCTGGGTCTTCGACTCTTCCTTTTCGCATCCTTTTTGTCTTTGTTCTGCTGTCAACTTCTATATATACCTTTATTTTTGCACTGCAGTTGTGGGTCTGGGTTTGACTTATGTTCATGTTTGATATTTTTGGTAAATGTGAATTGAGATTTTTCTTTTCTATGTAACTCTTAGTTGACAATCTGGACAATTGCGTATTATTATTTCTTATACCTGGTCAGGTTACCAGAATCATGGGAGCCGAGGCAGACAACTTATATGATGTTTTGGGTGTGAACAGAAATATGTTGGGTGATAACATAAAGAAAAGGTAATTTGATTGCTTGTTTGTGGAGTGCTAAAGCCTTTTTTTTTTTAATGGATTGGATTAGTATCTGTAGTTTTGATCCCCTGAAGTTATTATTTTCTTAGTTAAGAAGTTTTTTGTCTGCTCACCGTTCAATTTCTCAAACTTGGTCTGGCAGATGGCTAAGCTGCGAAAGACTTTCCTTTTTCTTCTAAATCACGCTTGATTGAAATGTTAAACGTGAAGAGTCAGTGGGGATGCTTCCTGATGCGCCTGTTATATGTTGCTTTCTTACAAGAAATCATACTTACAAGTAATGAGTGAGAACTGAGGTGCATTGTTCTTTTGGCCTTGCACATTATTGATCTTGATGAAAACTGAATATTGAAGTCCATAATTAATATTTTGCATCACTAGCTAATTTAATTCACTATATAAATACAGAATATATCGAGTCACTATGCAAATACTTTGAATATTAACTTAAACCTCTTACTACAACAACAACATACTCAGTGTAGGCCCACAAGTGGGGTCTGGGGAGGATAGAGAGTATTCAGACCTTACCCTTGACGTTAAAAATAAAGGCAGAGAGGCTGTATCCGGAGGACCCTCGGCTCAGGAAGGGGAGAGGGGAGGGGCAATAATAAGCAAACCGATCTGACAACTAAAGCAAAAATACAAAACTAGCAAAAGGTAATGTAATCAGAAAACCAAAACACAAGACAACAGCAAGTAGTAACAGAAGGCTATAGGTACGACAAAAGCACGGAAGGCACCAAGTGGTGTATCAAAGCTACTGATACAAATAAGGACAACACTCGACCACCTAGCCCTTTACCGTAATTCTCAACCTCCACGCCTTCCTATCCATGGTCATGTCCTAAGTGAGCTGGAGCAACGCCATATCTTGCCTAATTACCTCTCCCCAATACTTATTCGCCCTGCCTCTACTTCTCCGTTGTCTCTCCCATGCCAGCCTCTCATACCTCCTCACCATCAGTGCCGCTCCTCTTCACATGCCCGAACCATCGTCACTGAATGTTAAATTCAAGTTTCATATCTCTGCGCATAGATATGATGTCCAATACAGAAATAACGTCTTTGCTTAGTTTTTTGTAAGGTGGTCAAATTTAATTCAAAAACGGCAAATAATTGCCAAAATACAAGAAGTATACCGAAAAGTAAAAAGTATAAAAATGGGCAAATAATTGCCAAAATACAAGAAGTATACCAAAAAGTAAAAAATATAAAAATGGGCAAATAATTGCCAAGACACAAGAAGTATACCGAAAAGTAAAAAAATATAAAAATCTTACATAAAAATATGATTTTCTACCAGCGACACCCGATCTTCTATTCTTATGGGGATCTCATGGGGTAGCGTCAACTGTACAAAGTCCTTCTCTATTCCTTCTAAAGCCTTTCTGGTTCTATCTCCAAATGGTCCACATAAGTGCAAGTGGAGGAATATCCCACGCTTTGTGTCCTCTTTTCCAACTTCTGAAGGTCCAATGGAACATTGCTTCTTTAACCGAGCTTGGCATCACTCATTGAAGACCAAACCATCCCAGTACTTTCCACCATAACCTAGATGCTATCCGACAGTGTAAAAGAAGGTGATTCACGTCGCTTTCAAGCTTTGGTCTAGTGGTAAGGGCGCAACACGTGATGTGCAGTTCGAAACCTGCCACAGAAAAATGCTTGATATTTAAGTGGAGAAAGATTAAAAAAATAAAGAAGATAGAGGAGCATGTTCAAAAAAAGGTGATTCATGTCTTCTCCTTAACATTTACACATAATGCACCAACTGACAGATATAATCTTCCTCTTCCTCGTACTCTCAGCCACCAAGATCACCCATCCTCGCAGCTATATTTTATTAACTGTTTATAATATATGATTTGAAAATAACGTTTTAGTATATTCTGAGAATTGTTAAAAGTTATGGTTACTGAAATATTCAAACATGTTTGCTTTCATATTTGTTTATAGATTATTTATGACGCGTTATATAAAATCTAATAGTTTGCAACTTTTAGATTCATTGGTAAGTCAAGTTGCTTTCATATTTTCATCAAGCATTTTGCCTTCATTTATTTTCAGTTTGGGGAGGGTTGAATGGACGGTTGCTACTTTATTAATATACTATTTTAGGATTATATATCCAGCTGTGCCCTCATACAATGGTCTATTTTGATGATTAATATACGGCAGTGACATGAGACACACTTATACCATCACAATAAGGGAGGAATTTTACCCACAAGTTGTTAAACTGGTATCAGAGGAAGCATTGTTTCTTTCTTCCTCGTCTTGATGGTGTGGCTACTCCTATTGGCATGTGAACCATGGATGTGGATTAGTTGCCAATCGACTGTTAACTTGTAGCTGCTGCTGTCATGCTGCTAAATAAATGCACCTTTAAACTCTGTTCTCATTTATTTGTTAATTTGGTGTATGTTTTAGGTACTGGAAGCTGTCTCTTATGGTGCATCCTGATAAATGCTCTCATCCTGAAGCTCACCAAGCGTTCATCAAGCTGAACAAAGCCTTTAAAGATTTGCAAGATCCGGACAAAGTGAGTAACTAAGTGATGCCATCATTTATTTTCCTCACGAACTTTGCTTTGCCAGGAGAAGCTTCTTTAGGGTCTGGCATAAAACCATGTTTTATTTTCTAGTAGCTAAGGTTAAGTGCAGATATCTTTCATTTGTTTTTTATTATCAGACATCAGTTGGACATTTTGTCTAAGCTAGCTAGGGTAACTTGTATCCAGTCATTTTTGTGTGGATGCCAGTCCCATATATTTTGTTACCAAATGTTTTTGCTTGCTCTTCGTTCTCTTTTTTTTTTTTTTTTTAAAAATTTGTTGTACATAGTGGGTAGGAGAAGGCGAAATGGACAAGGGAATTACAAGGTAGGGAATCAATACCCTCACCATCAACGTGAAAGTTTTGAATCTTTTTGAATCTCCTAGTTAATTTTGAGTTGGACCATCATTTCATATTGTCTTTTTATCAAATTTGCCTTAGTGTTATTTAGGATAGCTAATTTGGATTTGCTATATGCTGTGTGAATCAATTATTTTGGTGTTGTTTTTCTTTCTTGTTTTCTTGGTATGCATTTATTTGGTTCAGATAAGATAAAATTTATTATTGAAAGTTTTCATAAGTGTATCAGCTGATCTGTTTGACAAGAATTTTGGTGTGAATGTCAAAATTCAGCAGTTGACATCAGTGCCACATTCTATTTAACAACAAGAAACCCAGTATAATCCCACAAGTGGGGTCTGGTGAGGGTAGTGTGTACGCAGACTTTACCCCTATCTTGAAGGTAGAGAGGGTGTTTCCGATAGACCCCGGTGCCGCATTCTATTTACTAGTGTATAACTTTCTTGGCTTATAATTTTACCTAGGAGTTGATAGATACTGAAATTTTTGCTTAAATGATTAAATAGTGAAGCTTATTAAAAATAACAATGAAATAGGGAAAGAAAAGAACTAGGAAATAGAGAAGTGAAACCTTTTACCTACACAGGAAGTTGAAAATATCATCAAAACTTGATGTTTTTTGACTTACTAAGCAAACCTGCAGCGATTGTGAATTCTACCAATACCTTATTCTGTTCCATATTGTATATCTAGTCATTTGACAGGTTGAGTAATTAGCTTATTAAAAAGTCAAAATTCAACAAAGATGACTTGGGTTGCTTGTTTTATCCATACAATCATTATTAACTACTCAAGACACCATTATATGTTTTTCGCATGTGTACTCTGGCAATGCAATCTTCTACATCTACAAGTGTCATGCAAACATGGATTCATCTTCTATTCAGGTTTTAGAAGGAAATTAAGAAACAACATATGAAAGCTAAAATCTCTTTGGCTTTCTTATTCCTGCAGAGAACAAAATTCTGCTCTCACCTTTTGATAGAAATTAAAATGCTCAGGCAGGAAATCATACTTATGCAGGAAACATTCAAAAAGTGTCTTAGAGAAGCTCAGTGGGATCAGGTGTAGGGTTTTCCTCCTAAGAGCAGCGGTGCTAGATGTATCTGTTACTTTCTCACTTTCATCTCACTTCACTGATTCATTGTCTAAATGTATAGCAAATAAAAAATAAGCAGGATATGTCCACTCAGGATTAACACATTGAAAATTTCTTGCTATCGTTTGATGCATTAGCATCAGGCATTCTTTAACTGTAGCTTATCATTGTTCCATTTCATTTCCTTATACTTACTTTGTGACCTTTCTATATTTTCTGGAACATTTACAGCATGGCAATGTTTTATTGGTGGTTTTTCCAATGTTGTTTTCTTGTGGCTTATCGAATAGATGTTTTCTTTTATAGAGGAAAGTGTTGGATGATAAAATAAAGCACAAGGAAGAACAAGAGGAACTTAAGGTACATTTTTTGTGACCCATGTGGTATGAAGATAACTCAAAGCTCTCTTGTCTGTGAATCTGTTAATGGAAGATTTGGTTCTGTAGGCAGATTTACAAGCTATGCATGAAGCCGCCCTATGGAGACGCGTGCAAGGTTAGCCCTTTTTGCTTGAACTTAGTTTATCATTCATTTTATTTTACACTTGATCAAATTTTTTATGTGACTTGTACTTAAATTTTCTATTCAAGTTCTCTTCTGCTTAATCCTATGTGATTTCTACCCTGAGCCGGAGGAGGCAAGTTCTAGTGTGCATAAGAAATTAAGAATTACACAGACAAAAGCATGGTATTTAAGTAGAAAGAAGTGTAGAGGGACTGGCCTGAACTGTACTCCACTGGCCCTTGGGGATTTATTGGTTATCCAAAAACAGAAAAAAGAAGAAATCGAAGGAAAAAGAAAAAAAATTGGCTAGTACATTGTCGGTATATTTTGCTATTCATTTTCATTCCTACCATTAAATATCATGTAATCATCGTGCGATGAAAAGGGATGCAAAGCAAGTGCAGCCAAAGGTCAATTTACTGAAAATGACAGCAATTCTGGTTATCTCTGTATATAACCTCTAGGTCTTGTACCAGATGAACTGTCAAAGAATTAAGTCAACTTTTTGGGATAATACTCTTTATTTCAGTTTTGTGCTTATCCGCACCTTGTGTATGTCTTGTTTCAAAATAATGTTGGTTGTTATTTGAAGTAACAATCTATTAAATCATTTAAGGACAAGATTTCTGAGGTGAAAATAAGTAGTACACTAACAACTAGTGGTGGCAAAATAGATAAAAGAAATAGTTGTCCACCCATATTATCCATTAAAAAATGGGTTGGATAAGGAACTTTTTTAAAACGAGTCAAATATGAATAAGAACCATATTATTCACTTAAAAAATGGATAACCAATGCATAACTAATGAGTTTAACTTTTACATTTGTAAAGCCTCAAATTGGGGGTTCCCCAAGTTTGGGAGAACAGGAATTATCCCAAAAGTGAACATATTCAAGAATCCATGGATAATATGGATATCCATATTATCCGGCGGTTAATCCGTTTTTTTATCCGTATTAAATATAGGTCGGGTCGGACAACTTATTCTTTTTTGTATTACCCATTTTCGACCCGTCCCGCCCGTTTGCCACTCCTACTAACAACTAACACTTTATTAATTGGTGTTTATCTTGGGATTGCTCTAAACATACTGCATGGGTCAAAGAGTGGTTTTAAAGACGTAGTTAAATACAAAAAAAAAATGCTCTCTCTTAAATAGCTTTAGTTTTTTAAATCGGGTGATAGACAAGAATCAACATAGTAGTAGAGCAAGGATCTACCTTGTCGTAATAAAACTTCTTCCACATGTTTGGGCCACAAGTGAGGTGGCATGTTACAGGCAAATACTAAAAATATTTCATCTCTAGCTTAAACTTCCGGAATGATGGTACATACAATTAGCAGATAGGTCTCATATACACCAGATAAATGTTTATCTTTCTGACAGAATGGTATAATATGTTACACTCAGTAATAGTTACTATTGTGAAACTGAAGTACCAGTTCTCCTCTTTTCCTGGTATGTGATTGCTGCCTTTGTCGCGTTCACCACCCTTGAAGGAGATTTGGAAGGTTACGGTCTAGCTCACCTGAGTTACTAGAGAGTCCATTGCCGATGGATAAAGCATTAGAAGACTATCTGTAGGTTCAGACATGTTATCTTTCCAATTCAGAAGTCCTGGATTGTCTATGTACAGTACAAGTAAGCTTCTTGTTAAGGATATGCATTCAACTGTAGAGAAGACGACACAATTTAATATAGACAGCACGAGTGCATCCACGTGTGAGTTAGGAAGAGATATAGATAATAGTGTCAATGCAATTAATGTTGAATTAAGTCCCCTTAGCTTCATTTTCATGCTTGCCCTTTCACCTTTTGGTCGTTTAACTATTTATATCTCTACTTGAGAGAACATATTCCTCTGCTTTAAATATCTTGATTCTTGTCTTACTAGCATATTACTTTTAACATTTGTCTAAACTAACATTCCCAGCGAGTCTATCGTCATACTTTTGGTGTCAATTCTTGCAACACATTATAGAATTTTGTTTTCCTCCTTTACAGAGAACTTCCCTGTCTTTCTTTTTGCTGCAGTGGGAGGGGGTTGGAGAGAGTGTGCAGCTTCTTCTGCGATGTTGCATCCCGTGTATGGGACATATGTACCACCTGATTTACATGCTTAAAGCTCATTCTGTTTCCATTAATAAGAACCTCACTTTTAGTTGAGCTGTCTCTTGAGGACACCTCGTGTTGGATGGATGGCCAAGCAATATAGTTAATGAAGTAATGTTGAGATGCAAGAGTGTAAATACTATCAGTGGCTTGTTCCAAATCTATTAATATTGGCTATGGTACTTGTCAATAAGATGGCTCTTTGCAAAATGTTCTGTTGGCTGAAAAGAATTGACAGAGAGTAGTTTCAATCTTTTCAAATTGAATTATGCAACAATTTCATAACTTAAATTCTGTCACCCTTTCATTGAATACTTCTTTACACCATGATTACTTTTTCAAACTGCAACTAAGTAACTTATTGTGGCTCAGTATTTCTTTTTGGGATAAAGTTGTGACTTGATATGTTTACAACCTTCAATTTGAAGAGGAGAATTTCCTTTTAACCGGGAAAACTATTTGCTTCAGGTATCTCCATGGAAGGTGACGATCTGCTGTTAGCAGAGATGGTGGTCAAAGCTGCACCAAAGAGAGATGAATGGATGACAACGCTGCCTCCTGAAAGAAAAGTAAGGTTTTCGTTCTTCCATCAATTTTGATGAGTGATGAGGATTTTTTGATTATATAGATGACATATATGTTTTGATATTGGGTTGTTATTTCAAAACCACATCTTCTTTCAATAAGCTTCTTACTCTGTCACCCATTACTGCATATTGGAAAGATTTTGGACATATCATAAGGATGCTTCTCGCGTTATGGCTTTAATGACTATTAAATAACCCAACACCATAGCTTGATTGTTGAAAAGCAAAAATCTAATAGAAGCAAAAACAAATTGAACAGGAAGCTATGGCTTGGGTGATTTTGTTAAATGGAAGCACCAATTTCTTTCCCATACGAATTCCAGTATTTTATTCCCACCTCGAAGTTATAAGATAGAGTAATTTTAAAAAATAGGAATATATATATGCATACATGTAGAAATTCTTGCATGCATGATGTGCATATATATACATGCACTATATATAAAAAAACCCAAAAAAAGCATGCACTATATATAGTGCTGGTCAAAAAGTTAAACAAAACGTGTAATCCTTGGCTAATTTCTGAATGAGAAACTGCATCCTTGATGAAGTGTTTCTTTCCCTTTTTAACTTCGTAAAACTCTGCATGATGAATTCCATGACTGATTGTCTGCGTAGACCGGCGTGACTATGCAATCAACGACGAGCTTTAGCAAGAGTTCGAAAGAAGGCCGAGGTGATACTAGTGCCTGGACAGACACTCCATCAGATCGAGCTCAGAAAGCCAAAATGAAGTATGTTCAACTTCTCTCATTCAGATTATTTTGGATATTACATTAGATATTTCAGCTTGATTGTTTTGCATTTTCAGTTATTTGGAAGCCTTTAATGAGGCTTCTGCACTTGCTCCTAAAGAACAAGAAAAGAGTAACGCAAGTGTCGACGCTGAACTGGTGGAACAGTACAATAAAGCGAAAAGATCAAAATCTATGGTAGAAAAGCACCAAGAGACGGTGCGGGCCAAGTCAAAGAAAAAATCTAAGCAGGAATCAATGAAAGAAGAATGGGAAGGAAATCATCCATGGAAACCTTGGGACCGTGAAAAGGATTTGACAGCCGGAAGGCAAAACGTTAAGCTTGAAGCTGCAGAGATGGCTCAGGGTCTCACATCCAGGTTTTCTTCTGGATCTTTCCAAAGGAACTTCCTCTAGAAGAAATGTCAGGCTTTAAGTAAGAGATCTTTTCTGATGTTCGAATTTGCATTAGCCCTTAAAATATTTTTACTTGAAAGAGAATATTCTGAGAACTCCGTGTTTCAAGGTTTTTTTCTTGAACGTCCATCCCAAGTGTATCTATCAATTTGACATGTTGTAGGGATGTATGTGTAAACATCGAGGTACAGCTGATAGCTCGCAGAATATTTGAGTCTTTATTTATCTAAGCATAGATGAGAGAATATATGACTTTATCTTTTACTCATATGGTTCAAAATTTGTAGCCTCATTCCCTTCACTCAATCAGTTCTGTTCAATTAAATAGAAACCTTCAAATTATTACAGATTTTTTCAAGTGATTGGGTGTCTGAGCATCCAGAGATTTTTATGAGTTTCTCTTGTTAGTATAGATCCAATTAGAGTCCTAAACTCTAGAGTAGATTGAAAAGGATCGAGGAATCTTCCAGCAACTAAAACTCAAAACATGGTCTTTATCTAAAAACTCAAAAAATGTTAAGATGAGGCCATGGCTGATGTATAAACTGAAGGGAAAAGGGTCAAATATACCCCTCTATTTTGGTATATTGTTCATTTCTATCTTCCGTTATACTATCCGGACATATAGATCCTTACTGTTAGCCAAACTTTTTAAAAATACCCTTCAGCTAACGGAAAGCCACCAAATTAAAAAAAGTACCTTTTTATAAAAATCCATTAATAACCTGTTAAACCCCTTTCATTTACTGCACTTCTTCCTCACATATTAGTCATCTGCTTCGTAGTTACTCGTTGAACTTAAGAAGTGAAAGACATAAAAATACCGACAATCATATATTCATTTATATATTGAGTCCTGATTCTTTTAATATCCTTATTGTATGTTTATTATATTCTGCCTTTTTCAATTTCTTTTTTTTTGCCTTCTAGCTTGTCTCTTTGTTTTTTCCACCATATTGAACTGTCCCGAGTCTTCATCATGATTATCTTTCCACCATGACTTGAATGTTTATAGCATCTTATTAGGTTAACTGTTCTGAAGTCTTAAGGCAGCTACCGAAGTATTTCTTCCTCCGACAGTGATGAGTCTTTGTTGATGAGTATTCACGCACCATGATTTTCTTTTTCTGCTTTAAGCATTTGGACAACAAATAATTATCGCCAAATCACGCCTTAAGAACCAAAGTTAGATTCCAAGCTATGGGATGTGATACTCATAATTCTTAGTAACAACTGAACTTATAATGAACAACAATTAGAAAATAATTAGAGGAGATTCAATTTAATATCAAGCTACGGTCTAAGAAATTCATCAAGAATGAAAGAAAGTACACCAACAAGTTGGAAAGCAACTTAAAAACCTAAGTACACTTAACTTCATGTATTAACCAAACACAAGTATTATTAAAGTATATATCAGTTGTTACCAACATACAAACCCACTGTTAAGTGTACATTACATTAGACAAAAGGGATGCCATGTTATAACCACACAAAAAAATAATCGAAAGTGATAACATGACATTCCTAATGCCACCATGAACAACTGGTAACCAAAAATATAAGTTCTTGCTAATTCTACTTCCATCATCATTCTCGTCTCTCTCTAAATAAATAAAATGTATTAAGACGTCTCATAAATTTAGGTTTCAAATTTTTAAATGATAGGTTTAACGGGTTATGGGTAATGAATTTTTTTAAACGATTATTTTATTAATTTGGTGGCTTTCTGTTAGGTGAAGGGTATTTTTAAAAAGTTTGGCTAACGGTAAGGGTAGATATGTCCCGATAGTATAACGAAGGATAGATGTGAAAAATATATTAAAGTAGAGGGGTAGGCCCTTTTCCCCAAACTGAATGGTGGGAAAACATAAAACCCAGTTGAAGAATGGGACTTTTTCCTATATATTAAGGACTTATTTACCATTTTTCTCAAAGTTTTTCAGTTTTCAATAAATACATTAATTTTTTAAACAATTTATATATAATCCCCCTTAAAAGGCTCCATTTCATGGCCTAGTCGTGATGCCACCTAACCTAATCCGCTAGGTAAGCCAATTAACAACTATCCAAATTTAATGCGATTTATCAAGAAAAGAAATGATAAAACATTTACTTTTATATAAGAATTTCCCAAGGACTGGTAGTACAAATCATGAGCTTCTTAGATTTAGAGTTTACAAAGCTGGTATGAAATAAATACGTCATCTGTTTGAAGCTACCAAGGACAAGAGGCAGCTGTAACCGGAACACAGGTACATCTTCAAATCCAGATCCCGCCATACACAGCAATACCAGCATCCAACATCTGCACGCAAGGGCAAAAGTGTAGTACGAGTACAACCGACCCCATGTACTTAATAAGTAACAAAACTAACCTTATGTTGAAAGTAGTGACGAGATGGGACAAGGGTCAGATTCCAACTCCATTAACCAGCGACAGTTCATAACAATATAAATAAGATGGTACAAGAAATAACTCATAGATATGATGGTCAGCTCGTTCACCATTACTGAAAATAGGCATGCTTTTCAAGTATAACAGTAAATCCCAAATCTTTCACCAATACCGAAAATATGAGTAAGTTTGAAAACTGTGATATTTTCCAAAACTTCCAATAACAGGTAAGACGTTTCATTATCAAATGGCACGAGGAAAGTACATCTCTATGCCCACA
This sequence comes from Nicotiana obtusifolia, assembly GCA_002018475.1. Classification (NCBI taxonomy): domain Eukaryota; kingdom Viridiplantae; phylum Streptophyta; class Magnoliopsida; order Solanales; family Solanaceae; genus Nicotiana; species Nicotiana obtusifolia. The sequence continues at coordinate 85,903 of MCJB01000803.1, read as the reverse complement.
TGTCAATGTATGCATGCCAACTGTAATACAATGCAGTGATGAAACCATATGCATACTCTTGATGAATCAATGCACTCAGTCCTCCCAATCACTCATGTCCTTACAGTCACTCAGTCCTCACAGTCACTCTATCTTCCCAGTCACTCGGCACTCACACTCAATAGGTACCCGCGCTCACTGGGGGTGTGTATAGACTCTGGAGAGGCTCTTTCAAACTAAGTGCTATAATAGCCCAATCATGATGTAAATTAATAACATCTGCTGCGGCGTGCAGCCCGCTCCCATCATAAATCAATAATACTTGCTGCGACATGCATCCCGATCCCATAAATATCCTCACAATTAGGCCCTCGGCCTCGCTGAATCATCAATCTCTCCAGTCTCTCGGGCTCACAATGTCATGAAAATCAGCCCAAAAATAATGATGTGATGTATCAATAAATGGTAACAGAGACTGAGATATGATACGCATATGAATGCGTGCGATTGAGTATGTAATTGCAATGTAAGCAAATAAATCAACAACAGAAATGACCTCAGTGAGTCCCAACAGAATAAGTATGTAGCCTAGACATGGTTCCTAACATGGATCACATCTCAATGGCTTTAGTACGTAGAGATTTCATGGTTACAGATAAGATCAGGTAACTATATAGTACCACAGAAATAATCGAGCCACAATTCACATGGTGCACGCCCACACGCCCGTCACCTAGCATGTGCATCACCTCAACATTAAACACATAACACGTATATTCAGGGTTCAATACCCTCAACACCAAGTTTAGAAGTGTTACTTACCTCAAACAAGCCAAATCCAATATTGAGCAAGCCAAACGATGCTCCAAAAATGCCATCCCGCGTGTACCGACCTTCGAACGGCTCGAAACTAGCCAAAAGCAACTCAAATACATCAAATAAAGCCCAAGGAAACAATTCCAAATGATAAAGGTCGAGTCTTTAATCAAAAGCCCAAAGTCAACCAAAAAGTCAAACCCGGGCCCGCACCTCAGAACCCGACAAAACATACAAAATCCAACAACCTATTTATGAGTCCTACCATACTAGTTTAACTCAAATCCGACTCTAAATCGATGTTCAAAACTCAAAAATTCACTTTATGAAATTTTGATAAAACCCCCTAAATTTCACTTTTGAAATCATCAACCTATTGCCCAAAATGAAGACATATTCATGAAATATAATAAAAAATGAGTAGAGAACACTTACCCCAATCCATGTGGTGAAAATCACTTCAAAAATCATCCAAATCTGAGCTCCTCAACTCAAAATATGACCAAATGAACAAACCCTTGATTTATATGCTTCCGCCCAGCTGTTCTGTCTCGATTCTCATGCCAAATGATCCCGAAACTCACTTTTGATGCCTCCAATGGATTTCTTGTGAAATTCCAGTCAAGTTAGGTTTTTGAATTACTCCATTTGACCTTACAATGAAGGAGATATGTTGGTTTCAATATTTGCAAATAGTGCAGATTTTTAAATACGAATTTAGTGGCAATTTCATAATTAATCTGAAAAATCTGGCAACCCAATTCTTAGTAAAATAACCATAAATTCTTCATACGGTGTCGAAACTTAATGATTCCAGTTGCTATAGTTCCAAAATTATGATACAGATCTAATGCTTCAATCAAAACAAAAATTGGAGCTCATTTGCATGTGGTACCACTTATGCTTGAAGAAACGACGTCGAAACATCAAAAACGAGCGCAACACAACACAAACTTATCCGAAACTCACCTGAACCCCTCAGGACCCCGTCCGAACACATCAACAAGTGACATAACATAACAGGTACTTATTCGAGGCCTCAAATCATGCATAACAACGTCAAAACTATGAATCGCACCTCAAATCGAACTTAATGAACTTTGAATCTTTTAACTTACAAAATTCGTGCCGGACCTTATCAAATCAACTCGGAATGAACTCCAATTTTGCACACAAGTCTCAAATGACATAACGAAGCTATTCCAATTCCCGGAACCACAATTCGAACACAATATCATCAAAGTCAAATCCCGGTCAAACTTATGAACATTCCAAACCTTTATATTTTCAACTTTCGCCAATTAGCGTTGAAACCTTCTAGAAATATCCAATTGCAAATCCGGCCATATGCTCGAGTCTAAAATCACCATTCGGACCTAACGGAACCATCAAAACTCCAATCCGAGCTCAAATGCTAAAAAGTCAAACTTGGTCAACTATTCCAACTTAAAGCTTCAACAATGAAATTTATTCTTCCAAATCAATTCCGAATAACCTGAAAAACCAAAACTGCCGGTATAGACAAGTCGTAATACATCATACAGAGCTACTCATTCCCTCAAACAACCGAGCAAAGTGCAAATTCCCAAAACGATCGATCGGGTCGTTACATTCTCCCCCATCGAAACATATGTTCGTCCTCGAACGTGCCAAGATGTCACGATCCAAAATCCAACTAGTCGTGATGGCACCTAAACCAACCTGCTAGGTAAGCCAATTGACAATAAACCAATTCTAATGAAATTTTTATGAGACAAATAAATAAATAAATAAATCTGAATCTTATACATTTCCCAAGGACTAGTAGTACAAGTCACGAGCTTCTGAGATTTAGAGTTTACGAAGCTAGTGTAAAATAAATACATCACCTGTCCGAATTATACATAAACAGATTTTTCCTAAGTCTAGAGCTACCATGAACAAGAGACAGCTATTATCGGAACGGAGGTACTTCTTCAATGCTAGCTTTTGTCATACACAGCAACGTCAGCATCCAAGTCTGCACGCAAGGTGCAGAAGTGTAGTATGAGTACAACCGACCCCATGTACTCAATAAGTAACAAACCTAATCTTAGGTTGAAAGTAGTGACGAGTTGGAGAAGGGTCAGAGTCCAACTCTAATAACCAGCAACAGTGCATAAATATATAATAAAAAATGGTACACAAAGTAACTCAGAGATACGATGCTCGACTCATTCACAATTACGGATAAATAGGCATGCTTTTCAAGTAACAGTAAATCCCAAATCTTTCACCAAAAACACTAAAAGTATGAGTAAGTTTGAAAATTGTAATTTTTCCCAAAGCTTTCAACAGGTAAATGTTTCATTTTCAAATGGCAAGAGGAAAACACATCTCTATGCCTACATGTCAAGTGTGCATGTCGAATGCGATGCAACTCAATGATAAAAACATATGCATTCTCTCAGAGTATCAATTCACTCAGTCTTTCCAGTCACTCAGTCCTCATAGTCACTCAATCCTCATAGCCACTCAGTCCTCACAGTCACTCAATCCTCACAGCCACTCAGTCCTCACAGTCACTCAATCCTCCCAATTACTCAACACTCGCACTCAGTAGGTACCTACGCTCACTGGAGGTGTGTACAGATTGCAGAGGGGCTCCTTCAGCCCAAGCGCTAAAATAAGCCAATCTTGGCATGAATCAATAATAACTGTTGTGGCGTGCAACCCGATCCCATCAATATCCTCATAATTAAACCTTCGGCCTCACTTTGTCATCAATCTCTCCAGTCTCTCGGGCTCACATGCCATGAAAGATCAGCCCCAAGAATAATGATGTAATGTATCAATCAGTGGTAACAAAGACTGAGATATGATATAGATTAAAGGGTATGACTTAGTATGTAATTTCAATATAAACAGATAGCTCAACAGTAGAAATGACCACAGTGGGTCCCAACAGGATAAGCATATAGCCTAGATATGGTTTCTAACATGGATCACAGCTCAATTGATGCAAATAAATTTGATCAAGTGTTATCAATGCCATCTATGAACAAGACAAGAAAAGGCGTTGGTTAGCCTTGAAGAAGATCCAAGCGTCCATAAATCTTGCTATGGACGAATCTTGTGTTGAAGATGTACATTTGTGTTTATGTTGTATTATCGTGTAGTTATTGAAGACATTAATTCTTATTTGTTTGGTCCTGCGTGACTATTCTTTAAATTAGCCAAATTGTGGCCTTTTTGTTAATTAGTTGTTTCCTAGTTGATTTAGGTTAAGTAGTTATTCTTTTCCTAGTTGATTTAGGTAAAGGCTCATTCTATATAAGCCTAAACACTTCATTATTTTGATACCTTTTGACATTATTATCAATCAAAAACCGGCAGCACATTGCTCCCAAAATCGTGTGAATTAACTTGTCCAATTTTGGTGTGATTCAAAATTGAACTTGTTCCTTTATTTGATCGACCAGTTTGCAAGACCATTGTTGTCTTGAGGGTTGTTCGTATAGTATAGGTACTCCGTGACTTCATCAAGAAGGTACGTAGACTAGTTCCTACTTGTTGTCTTGATAGTTCATTGAGCGTCTTGCTTCTATCTTTTGTTTCCTTATTTCCGCGTTTTATATTGCATCATCAATTATTCTAGCACGTAGAGATTTCATGGATACAAATAAGATTAGGTTACTACACCGTGCCAAAATAACCGAGTCACAATTCTCACGGTGCACGCCCCCACACCCGTCACCTAGCATGTGTGTCACCTCAAAACCAAACACATATCACGTATATTCGGGGTTCATACCCTCAACACTAAGTTTAGAAGTGTTACTTATCTCGAACAAGCCAAATCCAACACCGAGCAAGCCAAACGATGCTCTAAAAATACCATCCCGTGCGTACCGACCTCTAAACAGCTCCAAACTAGCCAAAAGCAACTCAAATACATCAAATAAAGCCTAAGAAAACAATTCCAATTGATAAAGGTCGAATCTTTACTCAAGGCCCAAAATCAACCAAAAAGTCTAACCCAGGCCCGCGCCTCGGAACTCGACGAAACTTATAAAATCCGACAACTCATTCAATTATGAGTCCAACCATACTATTTTCACTCAAATCCGACTCTAAATCAATATTCAAAACTCAAAAACTCACTTTATGAAATTTTAGACAAAACCCCCCAAATTTCACTTTTGAAATCATCAACCAATTGCCAAAATATAGATTCATGAAATACAATAAAAACTGAGTAGATAACACTTACCCCAATCCATGTGATGAAAATTACTTCAAAAATCGTCCAAATCCGAGCTTCCCACTCAAAATATAACCAAATGAACAAACCCTTGATTTATATGCTTCCGTCCAACTGTTTTGCCTCGTTTCTCGTGCAAAACGATCTCGAAACTCACTTTTAATGCCTTGAATGGATTCCTTGTGAAATTACAGTCAAGTTAGGCTTTTGAATCACTCCATTTGGCCTTATAATGAAGGAAATATGTCGGTTTCGATATTTGCAAATAGTGCAAATTTTAAAATACGAATTCAATGGTAATTTCATAATTAATCTGAAAAAAATCTGACAACCCAATTCTTAGTAAAATGACCATAAAGATACGTCGAAACAAAGAGTGGAAGACGCCGAACACTGGGGGAGCAAGCCAAACCCGAGAGCCTATAGCAAGCCAAAACCGAGAGCCTAAGAAGCTAGCCCAAGCTGCGGCACCTGGGGTTGAACCTAAGGGGTCCAGAGGTAATTCTAAGACTCAACTCAATTCTCCTAGCGCATCTTCTTTTCAGTGTCACAAACGCAAAGGCTATGGACACTTCGCTAAGGATTGTCCAACACGGAGGACCATGTTCATTCTTGATGATGGAACTGTGTGTGAAGAAAAAAGTGAAGAGGAGATTGAGGAAGATAAGGGGGCATAATTGATTGAGTTCGGCGAGGAAGAGTTAGAAGAAGAGGATGTGAATATATTCTTAGTGGTACGTAGGAACTTGAGCACTATGAGCGTATAGGAGGAAGGAGATGTGCAACGTGAGAACTTGTTTCATGCTAGATGTAGGGTGAAAGGAAAGGTGTGCTCGATGATAATTGATTCCGGAAGTTGCACTAATATAGTTGTTAGTGCAAATGCGGATCGCAAATATGACATCTTCCATCGCAGAATGGAACAGAGTTCTGGGCTGAAATGGGACCAGAATGCGGTCGCATTGTTGAAAATGCGAACCGCAAATCTAGTCCTTCTGCGTCGCATAATGCAACAGGTTTCTGGGTTGAGATTTGCAACAAGAGTGCGAACCGCATGACCTATTTGCGGCGGATATGCGACCTCAAACCTGAAAATGTCAAACACGTGTGCCACTTATTGACAGCCCTATAAAAAGGACCCAAACCCGTTCCTTCTTCATTTTTCTGAACTTAAATATAGTAGTAGGCCCCCAAACGACCCCTCTCAAAGCCCCACACCAACACAACCAATTTCCTCTCTTCCAAGCTCTAAATCGAAGAAGGAATCAAGGAATTGAAGAACTAAAAAGGAACCCTAGCCGAATTTCCCCCTTCTACGAACCCACATTGAGGGCAAGACCTAGAATCTGAGGAATCGAAGGAGAAGGCTAGGAATTCACATGCAAGGTAAGTTATTACTCCCTTTCATGTAATTTTCACTTGGGCATTCATGATATGTGGTTGCATGCCTGTAAAGACCCATGGGAGGGTGGTAGGAAATCAAGAATTCAAGATAAACACTGCTGAACGGAATGGGTCACGATTATTATGGGTTGTAAATGAGTTGCATGTGTTACAAATACGTTTGATGAGGTTTAGAGGAGAAAGGGGTGTGGGGAGGCACCATGCAAAACTAGGGGATTGTGATTAATAATAATTATGACGCTTAGTGAGTCATGGGTGAATTGTTCCTTAATTGTAGGCTAAGGAATTGTAGTATTTGCGTGGCTTGAGAACTGGCGCAGTAAACACCAGGTATGTAAGACTATACCGTTCTTTCTTTTGCACGATTCCTATCAAATACGATGCCACGAACGAGCCCTAAAGAATACTCTACTCTTAGAGGTTAGGATTGCTTATGTTGCTTTCCCCCTAGGGAAGGATTGCTCTTGTTCTTATGGTATCAATGTTGTTGGTGTTTCTTGAGTCTTACAAGGTTCATGCTAAAGAGATATTATTAGTTTCATGAAAAAGGGAACGGTAATCGTAGGTTGCTAAAAAGGGTTTGGGACGTCACGCAATGTATTGTATATATATGTGTAATCTAATTCGTATGACCGTGCCTAATGAAGGCCGGGTATGTTATGACCGAGCCCAGTACGACCGGGTAAGCTATGCTGTGATACGATGATGATGATGAGCCCACAGAGGCATACGTTATGACCGAGCCTAATGAAGGCCGGGTATGAGCCCACAGAGGCATATGTTGATGACGAGCCCAGAGAGGCGTATGTAATGGCATAAGGTAACGACTATATAATGTATACGGTAACAATAAATGTATATGAAAATGGCAAGCCCACAGGGCCGTAAGTGTAAAGCGATAATAATGATAATGAACATGAACATGTTAAAGTTATAAAGGTTAGGTGAATAGGCATAAGTACTACAGATATGTCATGGTTAGCCGCCCTTAGAGGCGATTCATTAATTACAAGTTACATGTTTCTATCCTAATGCTCATTGTTGTCCTTATATTATGTTTTCCTGTCTTATATACTCAGTACATTATCCGTACTGACGTCCTTTATTTGTGGACGCTGCATGTCGTGCTGCAGGTCCTGATAGACTGATAGACGGAGCTCCCCCACAGCAGTAGGTTATCCGATTCAGCAGATATTAGCAAGATTCATCCTTCGAACTTGCTACAGCCTTGGTATGCATTTTGAGTAGGCATTTTGGGCATGTCGGGGCCCTATTTCGACATAGGTTGCTTAATGTATGTTCTTGTAGAGGCTCATAGACAGATGTCAATGTATGTATAGACAAATGTTGGGTTGACTCATGTACAGTTATGTTGCCTCGTTAGCATATGTATTATGTTGTATAGTTTTGCACTGTAGCCCCGTTGGCACACTATGTATATAAGTATGTTTATGTCATGGTATGACGTTTCAGTCCATGTTGGATAAGACAAGACAAGGCGTTGGTTAGCCTTGGAGAAGAGCCAAACGTCCATAAATCTTGCTATGGACGAATCTTGTGTTGAAGATGTACATTTGAATTTATGTTGTATTATTGTGTTGCTGTAGAAGACATTGATTCTTACTTAAGGGAGTCCTGCGTGACTACTTAATCTTAGCCAAATTGTGGCCTTTTTGTTAGTTATTTGTTTCCTAGTTGATTTAGGTTAACTAGTTGTTCTTTTCCTAGTTGATTTAGGTAAAGGCTCATTCTATATAAGCCTAAATACTTTATTATTTTGACACCTTTTGACATTATTTTCAATCAAAAAACGGCAGCAACATTGCTCCCAAAAATCGTGTGAATTAACTTGTCCAATTTTGGTATGATTCAAAATTGAACTTGTTCCTTTGTTTGATCGAACAATTTGCAAGATCATCGTTATCTTAAGCGTTATTCGTATAGCATAGGTACTCCTTGATTTCATCAAGAAGGTAAGTAGACTAGTTCCGACTTGTTGTCTTGATAATTCATAGAGCGTCTTGCTCCTATCATTTGTTTTCTTGTTTCCGCGTTTTATATTGCATCATGCATAGATCAACTTTACTGCTTTTGTATTTGAAGATAACTGTTGGATATGGTTTCTATATTAGCTAAATAAAATTAAATTCATCATTTTCATTCTTTAATAATATTTAAATTAAGATTAGAATTCATCATTTTTAGAAACTTGAATTTTTTCATTTAGCTTTAATTTTATAAATCCAAAATGTTCTTTAATAGTCTATTTAAAATAAGATTAAAATTCATCATTTTGATGAACTTGAGTTTTTTTCTTATTAATATGGGGTACACGCACAACGCGCGTGGCCAGATACTAGTCCTATTAAAAGTGCATAGCTTTTGACAAATAGCTTAGTTTGCGTTGCTAGATGAAACGTTAAAAATGAAAATTCGATGTCAAAGGTTCAAACCTTGTATGAAAAGTATGAAGATCACAATGAAAGAATTAGTAAACGTCTGACAGATTTTCTAAAAATTAATGCATTTCAACAGAATTCTGGTGACATTGCTTCTCAAGTAATTGTGTACAGAGCAAGGCAAAAAGATTCTTACTAGTACTAAATAAACTTTTCCTAGAATAAAATTAGCAAAAGACATATTAAGAAAATAAACGAAATCTCATCCAAGATGAGAAGGAAAAATGGATGCCATCTCTTCTCAGCCTGAATCTACAAACTGTAGTACTGCCCGATCCAGCACATACCCTATTTACTTTTTTCTCCAAACCCTCTTCTTACTCCTCATGAAGAGCAGAGCAAAAGATAAATAAAATAAAATTAAAATAAAGAAAACATAAATGAAAAAATAAAAAAATAAAAAAGCTAAAAAGGAGGGAAAAAAACTACATCTTACATCGATAAATGGCTAAAGAAATGCATGTGCTAAAAAATCCAAATCAGCCGGCGGACAACTGCAAGCATGAACGTGCCAGAAGGTGATACGTGACATTCCTATTTAATTTGCAGCTGTTAGAAATGCTATTGAAGAAGCTCTCCCGTTTCCATCGAGGAAACTATCTAGCACAGGCTGCACAGATAAAATCCGTCTGTAAATTTGGCATACAAAAGAGAGGATGGTTTATAAGCAGTGAAAGCATGCACATAAAAAGAACAGCCCGATGCACTAAGCTCTCGCTATGCGTGGGGTTCGGGGAAGGGCGGGACCACAAGGTCGTTACCCTGCATTTCTGCAAGAGGTTGTTTCCACGGCTTGAACCTGTGACCTCCTAGTTACATGGCAGCAATTTTACCAGTTACGCCAATGAAAACATGCACATAGATGAAGGAAATTCCGAGCTGAAGTTTCTGAGACATCTAGATTTAGTGTACATCAAACATAGAAAAGCTCTGTAGGTTAGTTTAGTTTTTCACTGAGTCGCTCAATTCTGGATCAGCTCAGAGGTACTAAAGAAATTGTGCCATAAGTTAAAGAAGCGGAGAACATATCCATTAACAGACCAAACAGTCACAAATCTTCAGTATCTTGTGGCTCTCAAATGATGAGGCAATTCTCAACCTTCAGCTCGTCCATTGGCCTTGAAATTTGTAGATGAACTGTTTAGCAGTATTTTCTCATGCCTAACTCTACAGGTTCAGAACTTATCAATTATCATCAAGCACCAAATAATGCTTTGAGGTGCCAATTATCTCAACTTAAATTCTCTCAGCTCCCACACATGGGGAAGAAACAATGTACATGACCGTAAGTTTACACTATAGTTTTCTTATAAGCTGAAGATAATTGATATACAGAAAAGAGAAGCATAACTGCCAGCTGTCAGGTTAAAGCAGGAATGCTCTTCCAGCATGGTAATCCAAATTGCAAAAAGAACAAAATTTCAGTATTCTCCAAAAATAGGATTAGAAGTTATGGAGGAACCAGCAAAAGATATTTACCGAACACTGGAAGCCTTGCACAATACATATCAAGACTATTTTTGGCATTATTGGCAGTAACTTAGGCTTACTGAGTAGAAGATTTGTCTTTTCTCTTTCAAGAAATTTCGCTTAACTTTAAATCCACCAATGATTGTATGCAGATCAGAGTTAAGCTCATTGTATATCACTATCTCTTATTGCGCTAACCTATAACTTAGGATCTCAAACTAACAAGTATTACTGTTGAAGTGTGTGACCATCTCATCTAAAAGCTTAAGCTGTTAGAGAGAACATACTTTTATTTACTTAATTATGTCTTCAACACTCCTCCTCACGTGCAGGATTGATTCTTTTTTATGAGCCAAACAGGTGAAAATTCTTTTTGATATTGGGTGGTGGTGATACTCGAACCCATTCTTCCTGGTTCTAATATCATGTTGAAGTGTGTGAACTATGACCATCTCAGCTAAAAACTTAAACTGTTAGAGAGAACACACTTTTATTATGTCCCCAACAATTACTTTATTTCAATAGTGTCCTCTAGGTATTTCATGTCAAAGCAAGCATCTGGATTGCTCAAGTACACTAGATGATATTTCTTTTGAACTACTTCTTTGGTTTATTTAGTCCATTAATAGACATTTATTAGCAACTTAGTGAAATTAACCTAGCATCATTCAGCTGTTCCTGCAAGCATGTCTGATGGCAATTTCTCCATATTTATTTAGGAAATAGTCCAAGGAGTCTCTTTTTGTTTGTGGTTAGGTCAGCCCAAGTTTAACTCTGTCTAATCTTTATCACTTAAGCTCTTTTCAGTGTTTGGCAAGTTGTAAAAGTGCTTAAAATAAGCCAAAAGCCATAAGCTGGCAACCCCAACTAATCGCTTTTTGGCTTAAAAGTTATTTTTGTTTGACCAATGATTTTACATTTTTTATCCCTTACACTTTTTCGTAATTTCCAAAAGAACCCTACATAACAAGAGGCGTTTCTTCTTTATTCCTCCACAAGTTTTTTTCTTTGACTTCCATGGCTATCTCTATGGCATAAACCAGTGGTGTGTGTATCTTCCCCCTGTTTTTGTTTTCTGTGCATTAGTTAGAAAGCAACCATCATATAGAGTATTCTTTTCGTTGATATTCTTGAAACTCTCAAAAAGTTAAAGCTTCTATTAGGATCTCATTTTATTTATGCAATTGAAAAAGACAATTTTGCCTAGTGGAGATTTGGTGGAGCTTTTGAAATTATTTCAGATGGTCTTCAAAGGAACAAGGATTCAAGATTGAGTCCCTTTTTAAAAAAAAAAAAAAACATCCTCCTTTGTTAGTAGCAAGTTTCACAAATAATTTTTATTTTATTTTTCTTGAAAATCCTTTTTTTTTTTTTTTGAGAGTTAAAGACTCTCTATTTCCTTTTACCAAACAAAAAACAAACTTGTTAGTAGTAAAGAATAACAAACTCTAATTATCAAAAAATAAAATCTAAACACAAATATTTCTAAAATCTTTAGAGAAAATTCTCTAAAAACAATATTTTTAATGTCAACAGATTTAAGGACATTCAGTAATTTTAACAGAAAAAAGCGGTTAACGATACTTTTTCGCCAAATGTATCATTGTTTATTTTCCGCTTCAGTATTTTTATCCAAACACGTAACTACATATTCATAAAACCAGCTCCCGCACATAATAAGTGTTTTTAAGCCCTTGCTGCTTTTATTCAGCTAACCCAAACGGGCCCCAAATTTATACATCACTTGTCCGCAGAGGATTGAAAATCAGTACCTCATTATTTGCTTTCGAAAGGAAGAATGGTTCTTTTTCACGCAGCCCATCATTGTCAGCAAGAATTCTCTCCAGATCCTGCAAGTTAAAGAAGAATAATGGCAATTAAAAGAAACATCACGTAGAGAAAGTCAGTAAACAAGAAATGAGCACAAAATTTAGTCATGTACTGAGGGTTGGTACTTAGGTACAACTCCTCTCAGAATATATTGTGAAAGACCATTGGGATAATCCTACCCTAGTTGATATTGGGGAAAAAAAATCATATGGAGAAAGTATACAGGGAGAAAACACGAATATGAATAACGTATGAAGATAAGTTGAGGACTTGAGGGTTGGTACGACATCACTCAGAATGTCATAGTGAAATTTATTAATCCTACTCTCCAATAGCCACTGAAAATGGACGAAAGCTAGTACTCCTGTTAAACAATTGAGGCAAACTTGAAATATAGATACTTCCCAAGAATTTTTACACAATACTGAATTTCAATGGAGAAAGTCACAATTTTCAATGTGCTGCATTCTTGCTTGACGAGAGCTTATTATTCATTATATATTTAATATTATTGCCTCTTTCTGGTAACCATTCCAATAGAATCACTCCTTTGTGTGGGTGATCGTAAGACGTTATTCTTCTGACGACTTCTCCAGGATCTTTTTGTGTTGATGCTCCGGAAACATTCTCGTTACGATTTACACACCAATTCACACTAATTATATTACCGTACCACTTTTTGGTGTCTCAGATAAATTCCCTTCTGTAAGTGCTACAAGAAGAATTTTCTTTAACTACGCAATTACCAGCAATTTTTTGAGGGCTAAAACATCAGCACCATTTTTCTTCCTGTGTTTGCTCACTATTTCGTGAAACAATTTGGGCGACTCATCAACAATTTGAAGGGGCATATTTAAAGTTAAGAGAATTAGTGACAATTTGTATAGAATCGTTTTAGTGATTTTAACAGAATAATTTGGAATTCAAAATCAAAGCTCCTAGCTGAGGAGCCTCCTTGTATGTTGTTAACTACCAATGCAATAAGATATTTCTCTTCTCTTCTTCTATTTCTACTGCTTTATCAAGGAATTATATGTTTAGGAATTTAATCAGGTCTGGTTTTATTTAATTACTGAGGACTCACTCTGATTTTGTGATTGGCAAAGGGGAAAGCAAGATCACAAGAATTACAGAAAACCTTGTTCATGCAAAATAGAATGCCAAAGTGCTATCCCAACCAAAAACCTCAAACTATAAAACCCAGAGGCACCTTGAAGAACTCAGCTCAAAAAAGGACGAATTTCAGATGATTTTTTTTATTTAGTTTTTGCAATTTCAAACACATACTTCTACATCAACTTACCTTTCTTGTCAAGATTTCATACTTGAGCAGGTCCTCTACAATCTTCTCTAGCACTTGTCGATTTCTCTGTAGCATTTGTTTTGCTTTATCATAAGCCATATAGTACATCTGTGCCAAAAAAATCAAGCAGACAATTATTGAATTAAGGAGCTTGTTATCGAACAAGGTATGGGAAAATAGTTGATGTCTTATTCCACGAAGTAATCAGTATATATACATGTACAGAGAATCCTAACCGTGGAAAGAATTAAAAAGGAAAATCCTACAGATATGCTATCAAATCCCTATAGTTATGCTATCATGTATATTACAAGGAATATGACTACATTCATTCTTTAATACTCCCCCTCAAGCTGGTGCATAGATATTGATCATACCCAACTTGTTACAAAGGTAACCAACTCGAGTTCCACACAACGCCTTGGTGAAGAAATCAGCTAGTTGCTCTCCCGTCTTCACATAGCCAGTGAAAATCAAGTTTTCTTGAATCTTCTCACGAATAAAATGACAGTCAACCTCAAGATGTTTAGTTCCTTTATGATACACCGGATTTGAGGCAATATGTAAGAGCAGCTTGATTATCACACTTGAGAATGATACTTCAACCCAATTTCAGTTAAAAGGTGATGTATCCACATACTCTAAGACGTAGACTGTGACATAGCTTTATACTCAGATTCTGCACTGGATCGAGATACAGCATTTTGCTTCTTAGTCCTCCATGATATCAGGTTCCCTCCAATAAAAACACAATATCCTGTAGTAGATCTTCTATCAATTTTCGATCTAGCCCAATCAGCATCAGCAAAACACTCAACACAAGTACGGACGCGATTGCTATACAATTTGCCAAGTCCAGGAGCTCCTTTCAAGTAACATAGAATATGTTCCAAAGCTTCCCAATGTTTGACAGTAGTCACGGACATGAACTGGCTAACAACACTTACCGCAAAAGAAATATCTGAACGAGCCACCGTGAGGTAGTTTAACTTTCCAACTAACCTCCTAGGAAGGTCTGAAGAGCAATAGGAAGGCCAAAGGTACGCGGACTTGACCTTCAGAGTGCTGCACGGTTTGGCTGTCAACTTTCCAGTTTCTGAAAATAAGTTAAGAATATACTTTCTTCGAGACAAAAAAATTCCCTCCTCGTTTCTACAGGCCCAAATCCTTTGTACGAAACCTCGTATGCAGGACAGACTTAACGGAAGAGATTCTCGCATAATCACCTCCTGTGATGACAATGTCATCAACATATCAACAAGGCCTGTAGAAGACTAAATGATCACATTTGCTCATTTTCAGCCCAAACTCCTAAACTAGCTTACTGAACTTGCCAAACCAAGCCTGGGGACTATGCTTCAAGCCATATAAGGACTTATTCAAATGACAGAGTTTCTCATACTCCCCTTGAGCAACAAAACCTGGTGGTTGCTCCATATACACTTCCTCTTGAGGATCACCATGAAGGAATGCATTATTGTTATCCAACGGATGTAAAGGCCGATTTTGAGAAGCGACTAAAGAAATGAATAAGCGGACAAAAGTGAGTTTGGCAACTAGGAGAAACTGTCTGAATAATCCACCCCATAAGTCTGATCAGTATACCCTTTAGCCACAAGTCTGGCCACGGAACCATCTGGATAACTTTAACTATAAAGACCCACTAACAACCGACTGGTTTCTTTCCCTTGGGTAAATTCACCAAATCCCACGTGTGGTTATCCTCTAAGGCATGTATTTCCTCAAGCATTGTATCGACCATACAGGATAATTTAAAGCCTCATTCACTGTTTTGGGTATAGAGATGGAGTTTAAAGAAGCAATCACAGATCTAGATGTAGAGGATAAGAGGTCATAGGAAACAAAATTAGCAATGAAATATGTGGATTTGCAAGTCCGCGTACCTTTGCAGAGAGCAATAGGAAGGTCAAGGTTCTCTGAAGATTCAGGCGAAGGAAGATCTTATGAAGAAGGAACTGGTGCAAGACATGTATTATTGGTCTCTTGCCTCCTCGAGTCAACTTGAACAATCGGAGATCTTGCTAACGCGGACGGAGTAAGTGGTGACAGTATAATAGTCGATTTATGCTCAATAGAAGAACTAGGAGGTGGAGGAAAATCATCTGATTGTTGTGTCAAAGCATGGGCAACCTGATAAACTAGCCATTCATCTTCCTCCCTTAACTTGTACAAATTGGAGGTGCATAGAAGAATGGTACATTCTCTAAAAATACCACATCAGTTGACACCAATACTTGCCAAGTTCAGTAGAATAACACAGATATCTCTGCTGAAGGGGAGAATAGCCCAAGAAGACACATTTCAATGCCTTTAGATCCAATTTGGTAACAAATGGTTGAACATCTCGAACATAACATGTGCTTCCAAATATCTTAGGTTCCGCTGGAATAGTGATTTATT
The DNA here is from genome assembly GCA_002018475.1 of Nicotiana obtusifolia. Lineage (NCBI taxonomy): Eukaryota > Viridiplantae > Streptophyta > Magnoliopsida > Solanales > Solanaceae > Nicotiana > Nicotiana obtusifolia. The sequence continues at coordinate 69,999 of MCJB01000803.1, read as the reverse complement.
TAGAAAAAAAACACTATAAGACGTATTACCAACAAGCACCATAGATGGCATGCGATTAATCAAAAGACAAGCCATAGAGACCGCATTGGCCCAAAACTATTTAGAGACCTTTATTCGGAACAAAAGTGCCTGAGCTTTCTCAAGTAGATGCCTAAGCTTCCTCTCAGCATCTCCATTGTAAGATGGTGTATCAACACATGAAGACTGCGATGGAGAATACCATGTTGTCTCGTGTAGGACTAAAATAGTTATGACATGTATTCTTTAGCGTTATCACTCCGTAGAATCCGTACCAAATCATTAAATTGAGTTTTGACTTTAGCATAAAAGGCAAAAAAGTGAATAAACACTTCAGAGCGGCTCTTCATAAAATAAATGCAAGTCATTCGAGAGAAATCATTCACAACAACAACAACAACAACAAACCCAGTGTATTCCCACACATGGGGTTTGGGAAGGGTAGTGCGTACGCAGACGTCAACCCTACCTTTAAAATGCAGGGAGGTTGTTTCTGGTAGACTCTCGGCTAAGGGAAGATAAAGGGAAGGGCCAATGACAAGCAAACCAATCGGAAAATAGGCGAAAACACACAACTATCACTAGCTACTATAGTTAAAACCGAAGCGAAGGCAACCACAAAATAATAACAGAAGTCCAAAAACGCGAAATTACATAAAGACACTAAGTGGGGTACTAAAGCTACTGTAACAAAACAAAGACAAAGCTCGACTACCTAACCCTCTACCCTAATTCTCAACCTCCACACCTTCCTATCCATGGTCATGTCCTCGGTAAGCTGGAGCAACGCCATATGTTTTTTAATTACCTCTCCTCAGTACTTCTTCGGCTTGCCTCTACCCCTCCGTTGGCCCTCCAAGACCAACCTCTCGCACCTCCTCATTGGTGCATCTGTGTCTCTCCTCTTCACATGTCTGAACCATCTTAGTCTTCACAAAGATAACAAAATACTTATGCCCAGTTTTGAAAATAACGGGACATGGTCCCAAACATCAGAATGAACTAACTCAAAAGCTGACTCAGCCAGCTTATTAAACCTTGGACCTACCGAGCTGCGATGCTGCTTTCCCCTGATTTCATATTTTGGTGAAGGAACTCTTTTGATTCTTCAAAAATGTCGCTTGGATCAAATGCTTTTGGTTCTAAAACTATGGTATCCAGTAATTCAAACCAAGTAATTACCACAAAAACATTAGTACATAGTGCAACATGCCTCTCTTGATCCTTTCTGTTCAGATATAGTGCAAAATACAAGGCGTTCAAGATCACTTAATTAAACAAGCTATGTATATCGAAGAGAAAATTCGAGGAGAATGAGAAACAATCGATGCTCAATTGTCTAGCCTCTTATGGAACACTATTGATTCTAAATTGATGCCTTTGTTTCATCCATCCTAGACCTGCTTTTTTGTTTGGGAAAAGGCTCGTGCTCTATACACAAATGACATCTCTTGCTTTTATAATGTGATTTCTAGTTGACTAAACCATCGAAACCCTTCTTTTTCTAATATAAATAACACAAAATAACAATTCTCTAACTGCTAGGGACAGTAATGTAAATACATAAATATAGTAATTACTCCCTCCTTTTCAATTTATGTGTCTTACTTTTCTTTTTCGTGTGTTTCAAAAAGAATGTCTCTTACTATATTTAGTAACTCCTTAACTCCAACTTTCTACATGGCATTATTAATACCACAAGATTCAAAGATATTTTGGTACATTATACACGTCTTTAGTTTAAGACCACAAGGTTTAAAAGTATTCCTTACTTCCTTAAACTACGTGCCTAGTTAAACTAAGACACATAAATTGAAACGGAAGGAGTAACAAATAAACCAAGTATTACTCCAACGTATTCAACAACTCGAAGATTAGAGATCAACGAAATACCATGACAATTTCTAAGTGGTAATCAAGTTGCACTGCGTATTTGCGACAAATGCTATATAAAGATGTTTTTAGAGAACCAAACATATCAAAATCAACTGTCACTTTGGTAGAGAAAAGAAATGTCATGGTATTTCGTGAACAAAATCAACTGTCACTTTGGCGCTAGATTTATAAAACAAATGAACAACAATAACAACTATGCCTCAATCCTAAACAAGTTAGGGTTGGCCATATGAATCCCTAATGATCATGTATCTCCATTTAAATTCAACTTAGGCCAACATTATACAAAATAAAATTGTAAAACCAAAAGACCAAATGGCTAAACCAAATGATCAACTGACAAAAATACTCAACATATCACTTATAAGCCACTGGATTAGCTGCATAAGCAACAAGCCTGATACATATAACACGCATGCAACCAACCAAGGAAGAGTGTTATGGGTGTACTTGGTTAAACTTCTACCTAGATAAACGTGCAAATACAATAGTGTGATATGAGTGTCCTACATGTACATTTATCCAAATACCTGAACTTAACCTTTCACACATTCTCCCTTTCTCTGATTTCTTATCAAAGATGTTAAATCCTTCTGATAATAAGCCCAAGCACACACTAAGACTACTACATGTACAGTTTAGCTAAAGTCAAGCCAGATGGTGCGAGCGAAAAGAAGAGGCCCAAAATCTAGTTCTTCAAAAAACTGACTCTGGATATTTGGATTTATTACAAAGATTAAGTAACATTTCTGGCCCACAGTTCCCTTGAAGCAAGAAAAATTTGCACATATAATTCTCAGATAACAAGAAAATAATGTTTCATATCATCAATCAAAAGGACCAGGGAGAATACTCAATAGGCAGCTCTATACCTTTTCCACTTTTGCAGCCATCTCATATTCAAAATGGTTTCCCATACTCAAAGCTGTGACCTATTCAGAGCAGCAACACGGAAAAGAAGACAATTGAGACAAAAATATATCAATGAAAAAAGAGCAAATTAGTCACGTACCAAGATATACAGCGTTAATCAGTTACTTATGTTTGACAAATATTTTAACATGCACACATATCTATACATTTGGGTTCCCATTTCCATGTGCAAATCTTTTGGCAAGATATTTTCGTGGCAGAGATGCGGTTCACCCATTAGCGTCGAGGTGAATTATCTTCTGGTTTGGTTCCACCCCTAACTGTTTGCAGCCAAGGTCATTATAGCAAACAAAGTGATGTGGCGCACAAGCTAACTTGTAAATTTCATTAATAAGTTAATGCCTTAGGAAAGAGAAATGGCTCATGAAAACTATGGGATATCTAACTTTAGTGAAGATACAAAGGGGAAATATCTTTGAATGAAATAAAAGATCATGCAGTCAAGAATAAGATTGGGAAAATAATGGTAAATACCGAATTGCCATGATGGTAAATCGTAGGACTATCATCGGGGCCCCAGCCAAACTGAATCACCATCCTTGTAGCTATCTGTCACAAAATACTATGAATTATTACGTCCCATTATCCACAGCAAAGTATATGAGAGAATTACAGTTGAAGAGGGCAAGAAGAGAATTTTACAACCTCTTGTGCCTGCTTCAGCTCTGATGAAGAAAGAATGTTTTCTTCCCCAAATGGAAGCAATAGTTGGGCCGCAACATAAGAACCAAAGCAAAAAACTAGTCTTTTTTCAAGATATGATCTTGATTCAACATTCCCACTGATAGAACCTTCATTTTTAGCTTTGGTGATCTTAGTACACCCAATTCCCTGAAATCAGCAGGTCCAAACTTTGTAAAGGTCAACATCTTCGGGACAGACCAAGCACACAATCCAATGATGCAATCTTTCATGGGTTTAGGTAGGAACATTAGTTGTAAGCACACCTCTATGTGTCACTATGAAAAATCACCAAAAGGTATAGGGAAATAATACATAGGAGTTAGTGGGAGTGTCAGCGTACAACTCACCCAACCTTATGGAAGACTGATCAAACCATAGGGGCAGAAAGGAGATTCGTCTTGAAAAAGAAGGGAGGATAATGCGGATAGATAAACACCCAAAGAGGTTTCAATACTACTACTCTTAGAAGCTAAGTTGCTCCGACACGGCAGTTTAGGTGCCGCACCTGTGTTGATACGACACTAGTATGGGTGTGGGTGTGGGTGTGGGATCCGTACCGGATCTGGTCAAACAATTTTGGGTACTTTGACCACGACGGACGAAAAAATTAGAGACGAAATGCAATTTAATTCCCGAATTCAGAATTTGAAGAAAATAGCATACCTTATATAGGAAATCAATCATTTACTCATCTACAACTTGAGAATAAAATGGAAATTCACATTTTACAAGCTATACGTAAGTATTCCACAAAATTTCCCATAATTTAGAGATTGTTTTTATTTTTTTGAATTACTTTAAGCCGAATCCTTGCACCCGTATCCCCGAATCATAGAATTTACATCTCGAAGGATCCGACCTCTAGATCCGCATTCGTGTCGGACACCCGCACGTGTCCGAGCAACTTAACTTACAAGGGCAAAAGGAAAGTACATAAGCATTACAACAACAATAACAACAGCTCTGTCCCAAACAAAGTAGGGGCCGGCGATATGAATTCTCACTTCTTTCTTCAAGCTCAACTCATATCATGATCATGCCAACAATAAAATAATAATAGTGAAAATAAGTTTTATATAAAAGAAAATAGTAACATTAAAGTGTATCCCTAACTAGTAAATTTCACCTATATGGATCGTTATCTTCCATTGTTCCTATTTTTAGCTAAGTCTATACTGGTTCCAAGAATTTGTAGGTCTAAACAGCTTCTTTTCATGTGATTTTAGGTCTACCTCGTCATATGGTCCAAATCTGCATCAGTGTCAACCTCAGCTTTGATGGCAAATGAAGTTGTGAACTCTAGAAGGAAAAAAGGAAAACGTGAGAAAGCTTTTGATCATGTTAATTGGGAGTTTTTGGATCTTTTAATGGTGAAGATGGGGTTCAGTGAAAGACAGAGAAGATGGATCATCAAGGTTTGCATTTCCATTGTTAGATTCTCTGTTCTTGTCAATGGTAGCCTTGTGGTTTTTTTTGGTAGCTCAAGGGGCCTCAGATAAGGGGACCCCTTATCCTCTATGCTATTTATTCTAGTGATAGAAGCTCTGAGCAAGATAACGGATAGGGCAGCGGGTGGTGGTTATTTGAAGGGTTTCGCGGCTTTGATTAGGGAGCATAGTACTGTAAGGGTTTCAAACTTGCTCTTTGCAGATGACACATTAGCTATTTTTTTGTGATGCAGATATTAACCGACTGACATACTTGAAACAGGTTCCTAAGTGGTTTCAGATCGTGCCAAGTCTCAAAATAAACATCAGCAAGTGTGAGATTTTCCTAGTGGGCGAGATAGACAACATTGAAGAACTAGCACAAGTATCAATGGTAAGGTGGACTCTTTACCTACTGGGCTACTACATAGTTGGGCTTGCCTCTATGTGATTCAAATAAGGATCTCGCAGTGTGGAATCCTATTATTGAAAGGGTTTGAATGGAGATTAGCAGGTCCCAAGCAGTACTTGTTGAAGGAAAAGATGTACTCACTAAAAGAAATTTATCAAGTATTCCCACTTACTATTGTTCTTAGTTGCAAGCACCAGTGAGAGTCACACGAAAATTGGAAAGGCTTCAAAGAAATTTTGTATAGGATGCGACAGATGGCACCGGAAAGATCCACCTGGTAAATTGGGAGGTTGTTACAACACCAAAGTGGGGTGAAATAGGGTGAAAGATCTTAGGGTGTTCAATAGAGCTCTATCGGGAAAGTGATTATGGAGATTTGGGATGCAGGAGCACGCCTTATACGAGGGAGGTAGTAGTTGAGAAGTATAGTTTTATGGAAGGGGATGGAAAACTAGAACTATTACAGTTCCATTTGCGTGAAGCATGTGGAGGAGCATAATGAAGGGGTGGGAGGACATCAATGGTCATCTTTAGGGTTGGGGATCGGGAAAAATTAGCTTTTGGAATCAAACTGGTGTGGGAAAGACTCCTTGAGGATTTCATTCCCAAATCTGTGCAGAGTTTCGAACCAAAAGGAGTTGACATTCCATCAGATTCATAAGGAGTATGAAGGGGAAGTACTTTGGAATCTCACATTTAGGAGAACTCTGTAAGACAGGGAGCTGGGGAAAGTTCAAAGGTTAGTGGAGTTACTTTACAAGCAAATCAGACCTTACTTTAACAATGACTCGTGGAGATGGGCGCTAAGAAGTGATGGTTTGTTCATAGTCAAATCTTTCTACCAGAGTTTGCTAGAGAGAAGAGACGCGCTTTCCACATTTATCAATATGGATTCCTATGACACCAACGAAGGTGTGCTTTTTTGCATGGTTGGCAACAAGGGGAGCGATTCTGACAGCTGAGAATCTGTGTAAGAGAAGCATTACCTATGTCATTTGGTGCTACATGTGCAAATGTCCGGGTAAAAAAGTTGATCATCTAGTGGTGCATGGTAGAGTGGCATCGGGTTTGTGGAGGGTGGTCCTAAATTATTTTGTTGTACAATGGGTGATGTCAGGTACTGTTAGAGATGTGTTGCACATGTAGGCTGGTAGACATAGTAGAAGAAGACAAAAGGCATGTAAGGTTGCTCAGTTAGCTTTTATACGGGACGCATGGAGTGAGAGAAATAGGAAAGCTTTGAGAGAATTGAAAATGATTTTTTACACTCGAGGAATAACCTTTGTCTTTTATTGCTTTTTGGTGCACCTTGAAATTCCCACTTGTATAGATGATTGAGTGTCTTCGGTAGAAAATCATACTTTGTTGTAGATTCTCTACTTTTTTGGTATTCCTTTTGTATACGGGAGCTTTCCCATTATTTTAGTAATACCATTTACCTTATCAAAGAAAGATATGGCCAAACCATCTCAGCGATCTTATCTCATTTTATCCTCAATGCGTGCTTGAAGCTTCTGGCGAATGTGGTCATTTTTAATCTTATCTAATCTTGTATAACCGGACATCCAAAAGTACATAAAAATTAAGTTGAATATTTATTTTCATCCTTTTAAGTTCATTAATTTATCACAACTCTCTCTCCATAATCATCCAAACGAGTAACCAATTATTGAAACTCACATGTATGGAAAATGTCCAAGAACGTAATCATCAAGTTATACTCTCTCTGTCCCATTTTATGTGATGGTATTTGACTATGCACGAAGTTCAAGAAATAAAAAAGACTTATTAGAAAACCGTGTCTCACATAAAATGAGAAAGAGGGAGTATTATGTACCTTAAAGAAAAGCACAACATAACAACATATTCACTCAACTAGAATTCAAAGGCTCAAGGATTGCTTCTTGATGCGAAGGCTTATATAACAGTAAAATAAGAAAAATGTAGAGAATAATAGTAGAAAATTTCTGTTCCTTTTTCCTTCTATTTTTGGAGGCAGAAGTTAAGAGAATAAAATGCTCATACAGCTGATAGGGGTGTAGTTACTGAGTATTGAGCAACTGAACGTACTCCCTTTTTTTTTTTCTTTTGATAAAGTAAATAACCTTGTTCTTTTAACAAGCAAAGTAAATGATTTTATTAAAGTTGGGAGATGAAAACTCATGTATACAAGTATACCAAAAAGTAGAGAACCTATACCAAACAATTGAACATACTCTTTACGAGCTTAGCACTAATTCTGATGAAACAAACCACATCTTCAGGCAATGAACAGATATTGCAGTAAATATTACATGTGCAGATGACATTTTTCTAATCATTAGAATCACCAGGTATTGATAATTGATAACAAATCTGCATATGACGCTTTGATCCATAATGTCCAGCACGCTAATTGGTGGTCGTAAAAACATATTTGGAAAACTAAAATTCCATATAAGGTGGCCTGTCATGTGTGGCCTGGTAGCAAAAGAAGCTTGCCTGACACAGGAAAATTTAAAGAGGAGGATTAATCTATGTTCAAAATGTAATTTGTGTGGGAAGAAGCTAGAGAACAGCAGCCATTTGTTTTTGCATTGTGGAATAAGTGATCAACTTTGGCAGCTTTTCCTAAACGTGATAGGCATTACATGGATAATGCCAAGATCAACGAGGGAGTTGTCGGCATGTTAGAACAGTGTCAGACACAAGACAGATGGAAATTAATCCATGCATGCATAAGGTGGACTCTCTAGAAGGAAAGAAACTCAACATGTTTTGAAGATAGATATAGTTCTACCCAGAAGATCAAGAAGAATTGCATTTTACTTTTTCATTTTTGGTGTAAAGAAACTTATACAGATGATTCAGTCTCTATATAGAAGCTTTAAAATCCTTGTAAAAAGAATCAATGATGAACTGGAGCTATCCTTTGTTTTGTAAATTTAGCCTCCAGCACTGCCTTGGTGCTGAAGTTTATAACTTCTGTTACCTTTTTCTCAACAAAAAAAAAAAAAAAAAACAAAGCTCTCCTAATTAATCTGTGATCTCCGATCTGGTTCCAAAGTAAATTTGTGTAGAACAAGCAACAAAAAGATTGGCCACCATTAATCAAGTGCTGACTGATAACTTATTTTCTTTTTGTGACACTTAGTGCGACTCTTACAGTCTTACTCTGTAGAACTATCACTTCTCTCGTAGATCAATAACATCAGTCCAATAAGTTTCTATATGCACATCTTGAACTCCATTGGGAAATGTGCCAAGTTTCGCCTCTCCCCTCTTTTCCCCCCAAAAGCTCCGGCATAGCCTTTTCCGATGAAGCACCTATCTTTGCCTAGCTATGGATCGGGGACTCACTTTTATTTCAAGCGAGAAAACTTTTCAATTAGTTAGTATTAATGAGGAAGTTGATAGATGGTTTGCTATTACAGAGCGTAGCAGGAGATTCACAAGCAAGATTAAGATTAACGAGAGCAACCTTCGATGGGTATGTGAAGCTCTGATTCAAGCTTCGCTACAGACAGGTAACAAGTGCAGGAGATGGGGAAGGAAGATACAAGCTTATATTTTCAGAGTAATACAAAACTTCAACAGCTACGGGAGGTTTGTTAGAGTCGAATCTATCTTAGGGGAATACACGACTGCAATTATTATTCCAGAAAGCAGTTACAATAAAGGATGGGGAGACATAGCAAGGAAGATACAAGGCTATTTAGGGGAATATGTGGACCCAAGATTTTATCTTGCCGACGAATTCAGGTCCTACATGGAAGCTGCTAAGATTACTCGACGACCATCAGAGATCAGTGCTGCAGTAGCGGAAAAGCAGGGCCCATTGGTGGAGGAAATTGGTAATGAGACCTTGTCGAAGTGTCTCGTAGGCCAATTCAACGACCCCTTCAACTTTAGCCCAAACTCAGCGGTGATTCAAAAATAGTTCGCTGGCAGATGGCAGGTCACAACTGGGCTCAGAGTCACGCCGATCAGCTATAATCAGTTTATGTTCGAGGTTCCATCCAGGCTAGAGGCAAACAGAGTCATAGCTGGTGACTGATTTTAGAATAGAAGGAAATTGTTCCTGGAATGGTGGTCTCCGGTGGCCGAGCCTTCGGAATCCCACTCCACGCCTGGACTTCAAATACATTCAAATTCATCGGCAACAAGTGTGGCGGTTTCGTCGGAATTGATGAGAATACCAAGCATAAAGTGCATCTGTTCTGGGCTCGTATTTGTGTGAAGAATAGCAAGGATAAACTTCCAAAAAATCTGGAGTTGATCAAGGAAGACTGGGGCTTCGAAATTTCATTATTAGAAGACCACTTTGCTAAAGTCAGACCAGTCGGAGCTTCTTCATTTGGCGAAGCAAAAGGGTCACATACAGAAGCTGATACCTCGAGCCTTGCACCAAGAGCAGCAGTCACGCACGTGGGAAGAAACCCTAATAGCTTTAATTTGAAAAAGGATATACCTGTTAATCCAAAGGGTAAAGGTTTAATTATACCAGTGGATAATGAAAGGAGAGGGTCCAATATTACAATTAAAAAACTAGGCTTGGAAGCTAACAAAAGTTATTATAAAAGGAGCCCAAAAAGAAAAGCCCAAGTGAAGGAATCAAAGCTATTAGGGTTGTTGGCCACAAGCCCAACCCTTATGTGAATAAGAATGCCTTGGTGGTTCCTGCTCTTGACTCTGAAGAAATTAAAGACACAGGAGCACTCCATAGCTCCCCTGCAAGAGCAAAACTCAGACACCAGTCACTCAAATGCAAATGACGAAGCCACTCCACATCCAAGAATCCATAAACCACTACGCATCAATTCTCAGAATATGGATTTGGTTCTGACACAGACTTCTCCTCCCAAGCAGTCTATGAAGCTCTGCCATTGACATGGTACGAAGGGGTGCCCAGTCAGCAAATTGATAAACCACCCATTATCGAGACCTCGAAGTGGACTAAAATAACCATGGTTAAGGCACGCAAGGCTTTCGGAATTAATGCGGCCGGGTTCGAGCATGATCTCTTAGGTTTAATATATGGAGCAAAGGAGACAAGCTCAAATTCAACAACAGGAGTCACAACAAAAATCAGGGAAAGGGAAGAAAACTAAAGGAGAAAGGGAAAGAAAGAGGTTACTCTGTGGGATCAACTATGACCGAAAAGGGCAACATGACAGTTGATCAAGGGGCAGGCACTACAAATCCTTCTCTGGATGAAGCTTAAAATCCCGAGTTGGAATGTGAGGGGGCTGAATGCGGAGGAGAAAAAGAGCACTGTTAAATCTCATTCAAAAATGGAGGGTAGATATCTTATGTTTGCAGGAAACAAAGATTGAAGACTGGTCCAACAGATTGACTCAACAATTATGGGGTAACAGGTGGCTGATTGGGTTGAATTAAACGCAAGTGGAACAGAATAGAAGGCAATGGAACAGAATAGAAGCTCATCACAATTACTACTCCATCTCATGTATGCTTGAACGCACTCAAGAGGAGTTTAGGTGGTGCTTCACAGGTGTTTATGGACCTCATTCTAATCCAGAAAGGGAGGTGATGTGGAATGAAATGGCAAGTGTGAGGGGATCATGGGAAGGCCTCTGGGTCATATGAGGTGACTTCAACGTTTGTAGGTTTGTAAGCGAGAGATTGAATTGTACCAGAAGATCTAGAGCTATGAGATCATTCTCCGAAATGATACAAGACCTCGATCTCATGGATTTACCCCTTCAAGGAGCTCATTACACCTGGTCGAAAGGTGACAATTGCTTACAAGCTTCTAGAATTGATAGGTTTCTTATTTGCCCTGAATGGAATGATTCATTTAAAGATGTGAGGCATATTGCTCTACCCAAGGTGATCTCAGATCACTGGCCAATTTTATTGGAGAGTGGGGACTGCGATGCAACCCCTTTTTATTTCAAGTTTGAGAACATGTGGTTACAATCTGAAGGTTTTGTTGACAAACTGAAGAACTGGTGGCAGAGCTACAGTTTCTATGGTAGAGCAGACTTCGTACTTTTGCAAAAGTTAAAGAGTATCAAACGTAGAAACCAGGAAAACTAGGGCACTTGATGAGCTAATGGCACTCGAACAAATGACAGAAGGTAGACAACTAACTTTAATCGGGTCCAATCAAATGATGAGCCTGAGAGTGGAGCTTCAACAGCTAGCCAACGCAGAAGAGATATCGTGGAGGCAAAAATCAAGGTATCAATGGCTTAAGGAAGGTGACAGAAATACTAAATATTTCCAAAAGATTGCAAACTCACAAAGAAGGAAAAATTGCATAGACAGACTCTTAGTTGGCAATGAAATTATAGAGGATAAGGAGCTTATAAAAGTGGAGATACTGGATTTTTAAGGAAAATTATACGCAGAACAAGAGAATTGGAGACCCTCTATAAACTTTGAAAGCATAGCAACCATTACAACAGAAGAAAAGAATGGTTTGGAAGCAGCTTTTAATGAGAAGGAGGTACTAACAGCTATACAATCAAGTGCACCAGACAAGGCATCAGGACCAGATAGGTTTATTATGGCCTTTTACCAGCACTCTTGGGAATTCATCAAACATGACATCCTCGCAGCCATGAGTCACTACCATCAGCACTGTTGGATGGTCAGGTCATATAATGCTTCTTTCATTGCATTAATCCCAAAGAAAAAAGGGGCTATGGAATTAAGGGACTACAGGCCAATTAACCTCATCGGTAGTGTGTATAAGATCATTGCCAAGGTTCTTGCAGAAAGATTGAAAAGAGTGATGGGGAATCTAGTGCCAAACCAACAGAATGCATTCATTAAGGGGAGACAGATTACAGATACATCATTGATAGCAAATGAGGTTCTTAATGGGCAATTGAAGCAAGGGGGTGCAGGTATCCTATGCAAGTTGGACATTGAAAAAGCTTTTAATCAAGTGAATTGGTCATATCTCATCTCTATCCTTCGGCAGATGGGATTTGGGGAAAGATGGATCAAATGGATTCAATTCAACATGTCCACTGTCAAGTACTCAGTTCTGACTAATAGGAGTCCAGCAGGTTTCTTTTCCCCTCAAAGAGGCTTGAGGCAGGGTGACCCTCGCTCTCCGTTTCTGTTCATACTTGCAGTGGAAGGACTGAGCAGAATGTTGGACAAAGCAAAGCAGATGCAGTGGCTGAATGGCTTTAATGTGGAGAGGACTTGCACAGTCAACATCTCACATTTGCTATACGCTGATGACACCCTGATTTTCAATGGGGCAGACAGAAAGCGGGTGCTCTATTTAAATCTAACTCTTCTTCTTTTTGAAGCTGTTTCAGGTTTACACATAAACATGCTCAAAAGTGTGATTTACCCTGTAAATGAGGTACAAAACCTAGAAAAATTGGCAGAAATACTAGGCTGCAGCATTGGCACCTTCCCAACTACCTACCTGGGGCTCCCTTTAGGAGCCAAATTCAAATCAAAAGCTATATGGAGTGGGATCATTGAAAAGTTTGAGAAGAAGCTTGCTTCCTGGAAGTTATAGTATTTATCTATGGGTGGCAGACTGACTTTGATCAATAACGTCCTAGACAGCATCCCCACCTACTATATGTCATTATTTCCAATTAGTAAGGTTTTGAAACAACTTGATAAAATAAGAAGAAATTTTCTATGGGAAGGGAATAGCGGTGATCACCAATTTCACCTGGTTAAGTGGTCTAAAGTTTTATTACCAAAGCACCAAGGTGGACTAGGTATCAAGGATTTAGCTTTACAGAATAAATGCTTATTAATGAAGTGGCTATAGAGGTACACGCAGGAGAATAACTGCCTGTGGAAGGAAGTTGTCAATGCCAAACATGGTATACATAACCATTGGTGCACTAAACAATCAAGAGCACCACATGGAGTTGGAATTTGTAAACTTTGGGAGGAGTTCTCACAGAATATGCACTTTGAAGTTGGGAATAGACATCATATCAAGTTCTAGAAGGATAAGTGGCTAGGCAGCACAGCTTTAATGAATGCCTACCCTGCACTGTACCCGCTAGCCAGAGAGCCTGACTCAACAATATGCCAGTACAGGGAAGACAACACTTGGAACATAACTTACAGAAGGTACCTACAAGATTGGGAATTTGAGGAGTTGCTCAGACTACTGGCCACTCTAAATGGCTTCTCAAGCAACCAATTAGCTCCAGACCAACTCATATGGGGAACTACACACGCAGGAAGATACTCAGTGAAAGCAGCCTACAAGTTAGCCGGAACTCATAATGCAATCACTAACCGGTGGCCATGGAAGCTAATCTGGAAAGTCAAACTACCACCTAAAGTAATCTGCTTCAATTGGACTGCACTTCATGGAGCTTGCCTAACACAGCATAACTTGGCCAGAAGGAACTTCTCTGTGGCTAATAGATGCTTTATGTGCCAGAGGAATGCAGAGTCACACGTCACCTCTTTCTACATTGCATAGTTGCAGCAGGTCTTTGGAATATGTTTTTATCTCTTTTTGGACTGAAATGGGTCATGCCACAAAACTTTACGGAAGCTTTTGAGAGCTGGAGCCTCTGGAAAGTTGATAGCTCCATCAGGAAAATATGGAAGATAATACCTGCAGCCATTTCTTGGACTATCTGGAATAAAAGGAATAGAAGGTGTTTTGATGGGATATCAACTGCTGTCCAGTCTCTCAAAGCTTTTTGCCTAGTGTATTTATTTAGTTGGGCTTATCTAGCCCCTGTAGATTCTCCTCATAGTTATCTGAACTTTGTTAGCTCCCTAGTACTAAGCTGATTTTTTGCCTTTTTGTATTGGAGCTAGCAATTTTCATTACTTTTGTAACTATTCTGCATCTTCTTGATGCCATCAATGAAACCAATTACTTAATCAAAAAAAGTTTCTCCTGCTTTCTCTTTTAGGAAAAATGGCAAAGATATAACTACAATCATACTTAAAAAAAGCTACTTCTATAGAAGAAACAGAATATGGTACCTCCCACGAGAAAGGCTCAAGCCACAGATTATCCACAATATCGAAGTTTGGTAGAAGAAGAGCAATTAAACTCCGACCGGCAGCCCAAACAGCATGCGGAAACTTTGCTTCCATTGTCCACTACAAAAAAATTAAATGAACAGTCAATTTCATGTTGTATCTCACATGAAGAGACAATAAAGATGCTTTCAGTATAGGCAGTTTTAGTTCACTATTAACTAAAGATAACTCAGCTCTACAAATTATAGAGCTGGTTAATCTTTTTTGCCAGTAGTTCACAAAGTTACTGAACTACTAACAATGAGACTGAAGAATGCACTTGAAATCCCTGGTACTTGAAATGCTTTTATTGATGAGAGGCAGATTCTTGATGTAGTTTTCATTGCTACTGAACTAACTGGTTTGAGAGAATTGAATGAAAGTGCTGGTAATAGAATTTGAAAAAAGGGTAATGAGTCACCAAACGGAGTTCATTGATCGAAAGATGGGTTCCAGGAAAAATGGAGAAGCTGGATTAGTACTGCATATCTATTGCCAGATTCTCAATCTCCATTAATAGTCTACTCGCTTTCTTTGAAAACTCTAGGGGTTTTAGTGATGACGCAACATCACTTATGCCTGTGTCTTTGTGATGGGAGGCATAACCCTAGATAAAGCAGCAGAAGGTGGATATCTGAAGGGCCTCCTCCAACCAGGACCTGGGCAGGCTAAGTCTAGCAATAGCGCACCTCCTCAAATATGATACCTTACTTGTTGTGTGATGCAGTTGAAAATAAACAGATAGAGTACACTGCTAGTAGCAAACAGTCTTGAAGCTGGTTAATCTAAAATGAATGTGACACCATCCAAGTTGGGAAGTGCAGTTTAACCACTTAAACAAATCCATAGGTTCAAGCTGAATTAAACCCCACCCATCTATTTTGATCTTCCTTTGCTGCCTCAAAGATGTTCAGGTGTGAAATACATTACTTCATAAACTTAAGATTAAATGGACTTCTGGCAGAAAAAATATTAGTACAAAGGAGGTAAAGCTGTCACTATTTTACAAGCACCTTAACTTGTTTACCTACCTACTATTCCCTTTCTGTATTCTTGCTTCACAGGCAAAAGAAATTATCTGCTCTAGAATTTTAGTAGCGGTGGAACCTAGAGGTTCAAAAAAAGAAGCATTTGGTTGGAATAAAGGTGATTGACTTGGAAGGTTAATATCATTTCTCAAATCTTTCTAAGTTTTACTATTCAGTATACCCCTGCAAAGTGCCTAAGGATTTCATCAAAGGATGATGCCAAGGAGTGTTCAGCAACCGTTTTGTGATTGTCATAATTCTATTGATGTTATGGGAAACCCCCATATACAAAACATAGAGGACCTAGAGAAAATATGATAATCTTCTACAGAGATGGAGGAGAAATGTGAATCAAAGAGCATAGAGTTTGGTCCCTCAAGTAACAACGAAGTGATTAATGTTTATACATATAGCACACACGATATTCCATCATGTAGAGATGATTCACTAGCTTTTTTAGAGCTTCAATAAAATCACCCATGAAAAAGAGTGTCTTTTGATGTTCACAGATCAATAAGACAAGATCATGTGCATCATAAAGAGAGCAGAAAATTTTCAATTTTGTAATATCAAGGTGGAGAGTTCTCAAAGTCACATGTACCAGCACAGAAAACTCAGTTTAATGTGCCATTGAATCACTTTTTGGATAGTGCGGGCTGCAGCAAAACAGCTGCTCTAGTTTTGGAAAGTGAAGGGAGTGGCAACCAAGGGGGCAGCACCGGGAAAATAGCCCAACATGTACTCATGCATGGGCATTAAGGAGCAATTGGAAGGCTTCCCTTCCACCTTCCGAAACTTTGCTCTTCCTTTCCTTGTTTGCCCTAACTTTCATGGATTTCCCATGATACTGCAGCCTTGTATAGACGATTCATTAAACTTTACGTATATGGTCGTTGTTAGAGGCTTCTCTACTTGTTACATTCTTATCATCAGCTTACGTGATCAGAGGGAAACTGAGAATCCTACAAAAATAATTCCAGGAGAAATGCCCTAATGATCTAGAAAAGACAAAAAGGTAATGACAAAAAAAGTTGTGTTATTACGATATAGTGAAAGGATATTATGATCTAGGGAAAGGTTTCATTTCCTAGTACATCAAAGAGGAACAATCATCACTCGAATAAAAAATATATGATTTAAAAACTGAACGTATAAATGACAAGACAATAAACAGGAACACCTAACTAGGGTCAAGGAAATACAGTAGCGTACAGGATGTCTAATCATTCATCAAAAACTGCATATTGATAAAGGAAATAAAAATGGGAATGCTTACATCAAGAGGAGGATTTAGCAATTCGATTCCGTTGCTTATTTGACCATAAGGCTCCATTAGATCAACAACATTTTCTAGATCCTCTTTCGTTAATGTCAATCCAAGATGATTCACCAGCATTCTGCTTAATTGCTTTACAGCTTTGGTCTTCCTTAACCATTTCGGGACAAAGCTGCTGAACGTCTGCAGAACAGCAAACCCAATTATCCAGTTGAGAAAAATGGCTAGTGAAGAGGCCAAAGGTAAAAATTCTTCTTTTTTGTACGCAGAGAATCTCAGTGATGAAGCTTTTGAGAGATGTTATGGAGTATATACATAACAACTGAAGAAAACAAGTGTATTGAAAATCAGCCCATGGTGGCTGAACATGGTGAAACTCTACATTATACAGAGAAATTTCATCAAGTTCAGCTTCCCAATCATTTGCAAATCGCTCAATGTACCAGTGCTTGATTTTTTCAATCATAAGATTGGTTTTTACGGAATGCGTAATTTTTTTCAGAAAAAAGAATTGATTTTAAGAGATTTGTTCTCATGAAGTTCAGGATTTTAGATGTATATCACCACCAGAATGACGATGTCATGGATGTGCCCTTTGACCATGTTCTTGAAATTCACAGAATCTTCAAATGCATGTCTAGTCTAGAAAAGAGCAATGAGATCCATGGTCATCTCATCTTCCCCCTTGTCTATTTCTCTCAGTAGCCTCGCGGATATCATCTTTTCTTGTTTGCCTTTAATTATGAGCTTTCAGCTTCTAACATAATGTCATGAGACTCCTACGCAGCTGGAGCCAATTCTGATGCAGCAGGCTTTATAGGTTAGATAAGCGAGAATGTTACTACCACAACCTTTATAGACACTATCAGATTTTCATTTCAAGATGTAAAAAGCCCTATTAGTCTCCACGCTTTTAGAATAATTATTCACTGGAGATAATGTGTTAACAAGAAGTTCAAGCCCTATATTTGCAACATTATTCAAAGTATTACCATGACCACTATGTGCAAAGAGCTGAGCTGCTCAGGAAAGTGAACAATGGACAACAGCATAGATGAATAAAGTATCTCATATTAATAGGGAGTGAACATTAGAACAAAAATCAGTCTTGTCTAACAGAATGTGCGTTAGAATATGGAGGCGAAGGTAATTGACATCCTTTTATAGATGCTTTTTATAGTTTTCTCCATACCATACACTGAATGTCATGTCATGGTTATCAAAAACCTTTAGGGTAGATTGCATATTTTCATAAATCAGTCCAATAGCTGCAAAATTTGAAAATTTAGCCAGTCAAATTATTCAAGAGGACACATAATGTCGGGATTTCGAAACAATAGGCAACAACCTATGCAATTCACACCCCCGAAGCAAGAAGATGGGAGCAATTACTTTTTCAAACAATGACCCAAAGCATAATGCATTTCTGTCCAGACTCAGATATACTGGTCGTCTAAACTATGTATTTCATGGTTATTAGGATAGAAAACAGATGCTCATAATTTGCCAAATTTATTCTCTTTTACTGGGTAGACTTGGACAACCAATAAGAGTATGCATTTTATTCAGGAGCTCCAACCAAATGAAATATTTTGCATTATTCCAACTGTGAGAAAGCACGGGTGAAAATATTATTGATTGTTATTCTATGTTACAATGAGCCTTCTTTATATGTATACATAACACATAACATACTCTTATTACATAAGGGACTAGGACTAATTACATATATTCACATAACTATTCTACCACTCCCTCTCAAGCTGGTGCATATAAATCATATGTACCGAGCTTGTTACATAAGCAGCTAATACGAGGCCCAGTGAGGGACTTGGTGAAAATATCTGCAAGTTGATCATTCGACTTCACAAACTTTGTAGCAATATATCCCGAGAGTACCTTTTCTCTAACAAAGTGACAGTCAATCTCAATGTGTTTAATTCTCTCATGAAACACTAGATTTGACGCAATATGAAAAGCAGCTTGATTATCACACACAAGTTCTATCTAGCTGATCTCACCAAATTTTAACTCCTTGAGCAATTGTTTGATCCAAATTAGCTCACATATCGCCATAGCCATTGCTCGATATTCTGCTTTTGCACTAGACCGAGCAACCACATTCTGTTTCTTACTCTTCCAAAACACCAAATTACCTCCTACTAAGACACAATATCCAGACGTACAACGTCTATCGGAAGGTGATCCTGCCAATCAGCATCTGAAACGACCTACTCATGGCCTCGATCCTTAAACAATAAACCTTTGCCTGGAGCTGATTTTATATACCGAAGAATGCAGACAACTGCATCCCAATGACTACCACAGGGAGAATCCATAAACCGACTCACAATACTCACAGGAAATGAAATGTCAGGTCTAATCACTGTGAGGTAATTTAATTTACCAATCAGCCAGCTATATCTTGTAGGATCGCTGAGAGACTCCCCTGTCCTGGCAGAACTTTAGAATTCGGATCCATCAGAGTGTTAACAGGTCTATAACTTGTTATTCTTGTCTCCTCAAGAATGTCTTAGGCATACTTTCGTTGTGAGATCACAATATCTGAGCTAGACTGAGCGACCTCAATACCCAGAAAATACTTTAATCTGCCCAGATCCTTAGTCTGAAAGTGCTAAAAGAAATGTTGCTTCAATTTAGTAATACCATCCTGATCATTGCCGATAATAACAATATCATCAACATAAACAACCACATAAATACAGAGATTTGAAGCAGAATGCCGATAAAACGCAGAGTGATCAGCTTCACTAGGGTCATGCCAAACTCCTAGATAACTGTGTTGAACTTACCAAACAAGGCTCTGAAGAGACTGCTTTAGATCATAAAGTGACTGGCGCAAGCAACATACAAGGCCACTAGACTCTCTCTGAGCAACAAAACCAGGTGGTTGCTCCATATAAACTTCATTCTCAAGGTCATTGTGAAGAAAAGCATTCTTAATGTCTAACTGATAGAGAGACCAATGGCGAACTGCAGCCATGGATAGAAAAAGGCGGACTGATGCTATTTTAGCAACAAGCGAGAAGGTATCATTGTAATTAGGCGTGGCAAACGGACGGGTCGGGCCGGTTATGGGACGGGTCAAAAACGGGTAATGAAAAAACGAATAAATTATCTGACCCCACCCATATTTAATACGGATAAAAAACGAGTTAACCTATGGATAATATGGGTATCCATGACTTCATGAATATGATCACTTTTGGGAGAATTTCTAGTCTCCCAATTTGAGGTTTTACAAATGTAAAAGTTAAACTCATTGGTTATCCATTTTCTAAATGGATAATATGGTTATTATCCATATTTGACCTGTTTTTAAAAAATTTCATTATCCAACCTATTTTTTAATGGATAATATGGGCGGTTAATTATTTTCGTTTAACCATTTTGCCACCACTAACTGTAATCGAGCCCAAATATCTGAGTATATTCTTTGGCAACAAAACGAGCCTTAAGTCTATCAACCTGACCATCCGGACCAACTTTGACTGTATAAATCCAACGATGCCCAACAATAAATTTACCTGAAGGCAAAGGAACAAGCTCCCAAGTACCACTCGTATGTAAACCAGACATCTCGTGACAGGCTATCCTGGATGAGACAGTGCTTCACCTGTAGACTTAGGGATGGAAGCATAGGACAAAGAAGATACAAATACATAATGGGTGATGACAGACGATGATAACTTAAATCGACATAATGGGATTAGGATTAAATGCGGTCCTTATAACTTTTCGAAGTGCAACTGACTGACTAGGAGGAGACAAGTCCGTAGTAGGAGCAGGGTCAAGTGTAAGACGTGAATCAGCCGGAACAAATGATGGGGCGGACAACGTTGATAAGTCAGGAGTGGTGTTCTTGTGACTGGGGATCTAGGAGGAGCAACACTAGACTCCTCAACGGTTGGCATGGGTAAGACCTCTGTGGCTGAGGGCGTAGAAGGAGTTATAGTAAACTCTTCAAAAGTCAGTATAGGTAAGACCTCAGATATATCAAGGTGGTCAGAAGAGGTAAAGTAAGGTCTAGACTCAAAAAATGTGACATACAGCTAACATAAGGTACCTACGAAGATCAGGTGAGTAACAACAATATCCCTTCTGAACACGAAAATAACCAAGGAAGACACACTTGAGAACACGAGGAGCTAACTTGTCTTTTCCAGGGACTAAGTTATGAACAAAACATGTGCTCCCAAAAACACGAGGGGGGAAAAGAGTATAAGAGTAATTGGGGAAACAATACTGAATGCGGAATTTGATTCTGGATGGGAGATGAAAGCATCAGATTAATCAAGTAACAAGCTACGAGAACTGCATCACCCCAAAAACGCAATGGAACATGAGACTCGATGAGAAGTGTGCGAGCAGTTGCAATGAGATGCCTATTCTTTCTCCCAGCCACCGGATTTTGTTGAGATGTGTACGCATAAGATGTTTGATGAATGATTCCATGAGAGTTCATAAACTGCTGAAATGGGGAAGACAAATGCTCTAGGCCATTATCACTACGAAATGTGTGGATCGAAACCCTAAATTGATTTTGAATTTCAGCGTGGAAGATTTGAAAAATAGAAAACAACTCAAATCGATTTTTCATCAAAAATATCCAAGTGCACCTGGAATAATCATCAATGAAACTGACAAAGTAGCGGAATCCCAAGGTAGAACTGATCCAACGAGGATCCCAAACATCTGAATGGACTAAAGTGAAAGGTGACTCCGCTCAATTATCGGGATGCCGAAAGAGAGCGAGTATGCTTACCGAACTGACATGACTCACACTCTAGAGTGGACAAGTGAGATAAAACAGATACCATTTTATGCTGTTTTAACAAACTTGGATGTCCCAACCGTTTATGTAATAAATCCGGTGAATCAGTAATAAGAGAAGTTGTTGAAGGAAGACAAGATGTGAGTCCATGTGATTTAGCAAGAATAAGGTAATAAAGTCCATTTGATTCACTCGATACCAATGATCCGCCTCGTACTGCGTTCCTGTATAAAAACAAGGTCATCAAGAAATAAAACAGCACATTTAAGTGATTTGGCTAAGCGACTAACGGCTATGAGATTAAAAGGACTACCAAGAACATAAAGAACTGAATCTAAAGGTAAGGAAGGAAGTGGACTTGCTTGACCTATTGCAATTGCCATGGTTTGAGACCCATTGGCCATTGTGACTGCTGGAAGAGATTGAGAATATAAATACTAGTGAAAAGAGATTTATTACCAAAAATATGATTAGATGCACCTGAATCAATGACCCAAGACTGGGGAAAAGATAAGACGATTGAGAGAAAGAAGGAAACGATTGAGAGACACAAGTCACGCTATTACCTGTTTGAGCTATAGAAGCTATCTCGGAAGGTATGTGCTTACGTGCTTTATACTGAAGGAACTCGATATAATCTGATAAAGACACCATATGAGCATTCGAAATATAGGATCCAACGGTATTTGAGCCAAAAGCATCAGATCAGAGTGACATTATAATGGACTTAAGAGAGATAAAAGCCAAATATCTGATGAAGATCACTAACAGTGATGAGATAACCTCAAATCAAACAATTAGAAACTGCAACCAAACTTTTATAATGATCTGACACTATTCCGATCACCAAACTAGAGTAAGTTGGTCTGATAATGTTAGTCGAGCTTCAAAGTGCTGAAAAATTTGTGTTGAAGACCTTCAGTTGACAGATGCAACTGCTCTGACTTCTCAAATCTTCGTCGGAAGCAAATTGAAGTCAACAAAATGGTAGAAATTAAATGACTGAGGTCGGAATCAGGCGACCTTAGTATGTGAACAAGGTGGCCGGAAAAGTGACCAGAACAGTGACGGACCACTGCTCGCGCCGGAAAAGACTTTTTCGATAACTGAAAAATCACAAAATCTCGAAGGGTCGAGTCGGAAAAGGCAGCCTGATGCAAGCCAACCTGATCAAGCTACGTTCACGCCATCAATGTTGGATAAGACAAGACAAGGCGTTGGTAAGCCTTGATTTAGGCGTTGGTGATTGGCCTTAGTGAGGCGTGTGATGTTAATGTTACACATTTGTGTTTATGTTGTATTATTGTGTTGCTATGGAAGACATTGATTCTTACTTGGAGGTCCTCGTGACCATTCTTTTTACTTAGCCAAATTGTGGCCTTTTTGTTAATTATTTGTTTCCTAGTTGATTTAGGAAAGGCTCGTTCTATATAAGCCTAAAGACTTCATTTTTTTCAGCATCTAACTTTGATATTCAATACAAAATCGGCAGCATCTTTGCTCCAAACTCGTGTGCTTTGAACTTGTCCAATTTTTGGTGTGATTCCAAATTGAACTCGTTCCTTTGTTTGATCGAACAATTTGAAAGATCATCGTTGTCTTGAGAGTTGTTCGTATAGTATAGGTACTCCGTGACTTCATCAAGAAGGTAAGTAGACTAGTTCCTACTTGTTGTCTTGATAGTTTATTAAGTGTCTTGCTTCTATCCTTTTATCTTGTTTCCGCGTTTTATATTGCATCACAGGCGACTAACCCAGAAGAAAAATCGGACTAGAAAGATGCCGGAAAACGACCTCACGCGCCGGCGCGTGAAGTGACAACTCTCGCCGGAACCCTAATTGCCGGAAGTGCGTGACGGCGCGTGTGAAGTTTCCTGCCGGAGATCTTCACAGGGGTTTTGTCGCAGGTAATAGGAGAAACTTGTGGTGGTGTTGGATTTTCACAAACACCACTAAAACTCAGATTTATGTAAACAGCTGCTTAAGTCACCGGAAAATTGCACGGTGACAGTGTTTTGGATAGCGCGCGGCGACAAATAGCGACGAGGGACCGCTTCACTGAGGTGAGAGGTGCGCTGCGAAGCGCTCGCCTTTTTGATGTGAAGCGACTACAAAAATATAAAATGTTATATATATAACTAAATGCTCAATAACAATAATATATTAATAAATATATCAATTCAAAAATAAAAAACTCAATAGATAGTCATAGTAGATTCATAAACAAAAAGTCTAAAATAAGAGACTCTACTGCCTCTGCTCTGCCTCTGCTGCTTGCTCGAAACAGACCCCAAAAAAAAATAAGAGAAGAAGAAAGAGGAAAGGAAGAAAGAAAGAGCTTTGCTCTGTCTCGGCTGCTTGCTCGAAAAACAGAGCACAAAAAACAGACATATATGTTCTATTTTTTGCTGCACTGTTGCTCGACAAAAAACAGAGCAAAAAACAGAAAGAAGAAGAGAAGAAGAAGGAGAAAGAAGAAAGGAGAAAAGAGAAAGAAGAAAGAAGAAGAAGAAGAAGAAGAAGAAAGAAAGGAAACTCGAAGAAGAAGAGAAGCATACCTTTTTCTTTAGTCTCTGCCCTTTTTTTTTCTTTTTTTCTAAAAAGCGATGCTACAGTCGCATCTCGCCACATTGTCATCTCTCACTACACAGGCAGAGGCGAGCGCTTTCTGTAAATCGCAACGCAACAGAGAAGAAAAGCGACGACAACTCGCATCGCTACACCTCACGCTATTAGCGCTGCGGCGAGAACTATTTACAACACTGCACGGTAACGACTGATTTCTTCCCGGATGTCGTTGGAATGATGCACAATGATAATTACCTCACCAATGCTCTGATATCATGTGAGAAAGCACGGGAGAAAATATTATTGATTGTTATTTTATGTGCAATAAGCCCTATTTATATGTATACATAACACATAACCTACTATTACATAAGGGACTAGGACTAATTACATATATCCACATAACTATTCTAACACCAACAATCATATCCCATGACTTTACTACCTTACCCGGAAATATACTCTCACAGCCTATTTCAGGATACTGTTAGCTGTCTCTTTTTTTATGGATAAGGTAAGTGAAATGTCATTAAAAGGCATCACGAAGATGCAGAGATTACAAAAGAGGGAAGATGTCAGCTCTAATACCAAAAAAAAACTATCACAAGGCTAAGGATCTGACAAAATCCAGAAACATATCAGTGTTATTTACAGGGGAAAGTTTCACCCAACTAAAAAGGTTAACCAAACATTTAGCTTTCAGGTGACTTCTAGGAGTTGAAATACCATCAAAACAACTGCTATTTCTTTCAATCCAAATACACCAACTGTTAGCTATATCATATTAGAAAGTCCTTTCACTAAGCAGTGCTGTTTTTATTTCAAGATAAAGTACTTTACTTCATCAAAATGGAAAATCGCATTCACTCTACTTCTGGATCCCTTCACATTCAAGTATAGAAAACTTAATTATCTGAAGATAGCAGAATTAATACAAATATAATAAAAATGGCTTTAGTAATACTTCTCGATACAGTCGGTTCACTAATAAAAACGGGTCATACTGCTAACAACTATAAAAACTGACTGGCAAAACACTTTAAACTGAAGGGGAATGAGAAAGGACAGGCAACAGGCTTTGAATGCTGAAACCACCAGAAAACTCCATGAGAGAGCTGCCTGAAGCTCGAGAAAGCAGGAAACTTCTAAAAAACACGAATGAAAAGGGAACAAGGGGGAGCAAACCCTAGAGGAAGGACGAACAACCCGTGCTTTTCTGAAGCCACAGAATTTCACAAGCTGCTTGAAGCTTGAGATAAAACTTCGAATAAACAAGAAATTAAAGCAAAAGAAGGGCAGCGAACCCCTAGGAGAAGGTTGTAAGACCTGGGTTCTTCTTCCTTTAGGCCACAACCTAGGCAGCACGCTCCTAATGTGTTTGCTAGCAATCTTAATAGGTAAGTGGGCCTTATGGGGTCACAAAATCAGGTAAATACAAGGAGAAGAAAGTATTAGGATTGTAGAAACTAGAAAGGGAGGGATGAAGGAGCTTCAAGGACAGCTTTTAAGGGCAATAATTGGGGGCAGTTGTCAAACTCCATGTTTCAAAGGGATGCTTCAGTTGGAGTTAGCTGGGGGTAATGAGGTGGGTATAGGGGGTTGCAGGGGAAAAGGGATGGAGTTATGGGAGCAGCATAACCACCATGCCTTTCGACCTCCGGCGAGCAAACCCCAACAAACCACTCCAGGAGACTCACCTCCATGTGTTGTCAAGTACCCTCCCAAAGTTCCAACGCCGTCGATGCGTCGAATCCACATGCCGGATGCGTGAAGCCTTGTCTGTCCATCTTCCGAAGCAGATCTCTTCTCCTTGGAGGTTGGCCGGTGATTCCTTGTCACCACATCCAAATTCCAACTGCCGAAACCCTAGTCCAGTGACCCCAATCAACCATATCTTTTCATTATATTCTTTTTTACTTTTTGGTATATTCTTTTAGATGGGTGTAATATGATTAAAAAAAAATTCCAATTGCATTCTTGATTAAAAAAATGATTCAATTGCATTTCAGCTTTTTTCCTTGATGCCTACACATCGTTAAAGTGCACATAATATGCCCTATTTTACATAAGGAGTAATTAGTGCACTTAATGTGCCATTGTTACATAAGGAGTAATTTATAGACTGTATTGGCATGCAAAGCCAAAACAAAATGCCGTGGAGGGAGTACTAGGCAAGTTATAGTAAAACATGCAGTGGACTAACATTTGACTCCCCAAAGTGAAAAAGATAAATCCTAATTACAGAAGCATAACAACCAATAGTGGAAGAGGAAGTGTGCACAGATAAATATGCTGGAAAGGAGCTTGAAGTACATGCTGATATAGTGCAGTAATTTAGCTAGTATTGGCAGTAATTACCGCAAACCAGCTGCAGTAGGTCATAAGCTCATCTATGTCCAGGAATTTGCTTCGAAAGGCACTACCTTCCAAGGCCACGGGAACAAGTTTTAGTTCACTTGGACGCAAAAGAGCTGTTTTCTCTGCGACCTGTTAGGCAAAGTAGCAGTTTTATAAAATATCAGGTCTAAATTTGACAAAGCTCTTCTGCTCTGCATTTAACATATAACAACAATAACTTCTAAACAAGTTGAGAACAGCAGAAGAAAGCAAAGCATAATCAACATAAGATTTGCAAAGAATCACTAAGTTGTGACACTGAAATATGTAATACAAATCATGCAAAACTACCAAAATAGGTTTAAATTATCGCTGCTGAAAGACTTCCACAAAATTGTAATCATTTTTAGTTCAGATAATCAGGTATCCAAGTCAACAGAATTTAAAATACATCTTCATCCCCATGTATGATCTAGGTTGATTCTCATGCCCCATATGATCACGAAGCTTCTCAAATTAGTAAGGAGCTGTCTAAGAACTGCTTCCACAGTTTACTTATCAAAAAAAAAAAAAAAAAAAAAAAAAAAAAAAAAAAAGCTGCTTTCAGAGTTTGAAGTAGCCTGAGCTTCTCTTTAATTCAATAAACTTGAAGGGCCTATATGATCCTCTGACAAAAATGATAATTGATGAGCTCTACAAGAGTAGAGTCTGCAGACCAAATAAGTGCACCTTTCTCCAATCTACAAAATCTATAAGTTCATCATCCATAGTTCCTTTTGCAGCTATCATGAGTATCTTTTCTCTTTCTGCTTGAGTAGGCCGCTGAAGACGGAATATCCTATCCATCCGACCAGGACGTTGCAAGGCCTCATCGATTTGCTTGAGATTTCTTGTAGTAGCCATCAAGACCACACCATCCTGTTTCTCAAACCTGCAACATAAGATGGTATGAGAGAACAGTAAGAAACTAAACATGAAGATGCATTTATTATTTATTTCAATCAACTTAGATTATGTTTTGACCAATTACAAGGTAACAATGACCTGAAGTATGTCCTAGTTACAGTTTACAATATGTGAGAATCCTAGAACAAAATCAAGCACAAAACTTATGTCCTTGCTTGCAACATAAACGTTTTGGATATATTATCTAAAAACTATTACTACAACAAATAAGGAGATCAAAATTTGTTTGTCCTAAGCAAGATCAAGTGTGACAAGTTTATTTCCTGCTGGTATAAACAAATTGGCATTTCTTAAATCATAGTGGCACCACTTAATTACAGGCCTGCAAGTTTTGCAGACAATTGAATAGAATTTCTTTAAAATCCTCTGAGCACCAACAGGGCCATGATACTAATATGAGTGCGGATTAGCCTGATTTTCCAAAATATCAAGGAAGACACAGAATGTATTTTCCAACTAGCTCATGAGGTGAGGGACCACAGACAACACCATTAACCCACGTGAGAATCTACCTGAGTATAAACTGCATTATTAAATCTAATACTGATGAAGAATGCATTTCACCGGCACAGAGAAAACAAGGAAGACACAAAAGCAGGATGATGATGAAAAAAGAAAACGAACATTATGTCTTAATATGATGTAAGGATAAGAAGACTAGAAAAGGGAGTAATGACCAATGTAAGAACACTTGTTATATGAATTAGAATGTTTACTTCTTATTACAATTTGTTTCAAGGAAATTCAATGGAGAGTTTCACGTAGCTAGATGAATACTAAAGTTACTCTTATAAGGGTAAGGCATTGTTTCGTTCATCACTGTAGGTTGCTTGCTTGGAACATAAAATCTAAACTCCATCTAACTTTTTGGCATGAAATTGGCGAAGATAATCACCCAAGAGAATGGACATACCTCATTGTAGGTGTATGCTGCAAACCTAAATCAAATAGGTTACCATGTTCCTTCTTTAACAGTTTAAACTTTTAGATGATATGGTAGACACAATTCAATTTGGTACCAAAGTGGCAGAGGCCTTATGTTCGAGTCTCACCACAATCCATCAACAATAGATGTTCTGAGCTCAAGAAAAAGAATTAGGTTTGTTGATTAGCACAATTCAGGGAGATTTGATTATATTTAGGAGATTGTTGATTAGCATGATTTCAGGAGATTTGATTATATTTAGGAGATTTGATTTGATTTTATTTTATTTGATAGTTGAATTGATTGTATAGATTTATTTTAAATCCTTAATTAGCATGAGGAGCTTTGTATAAATTCCCTTGCTCGTGGGATATATATACACACAGAAATACAAGAAGACTTTTCTTCTTCTCAAAATCTACATGGTATCAGATTCATTGCTGCCTTTTTTATGTGCGTTATCTCCATCGCAGCACTAGGGTTTCGTATTTATCAAAGAGGCTGAGTTTTCTCTATGTTGGTGGCTGTCCGCAACACAAACTTCTTCTGGTCAGTTTTGTTTTTGGAATTTTATTTTCTATTGGGGTTGCTGAAACATCCTGAGTCTATCTCTACCAGTATTGATTTTTCCGTTCACCGGAGTTAAGGTCCCGTCGAGACAGATTTGGTTTCCAGCGCGGCAAATTATTTTTGAGCAATTTTCTTTAAATTTCCTTCTGATTGCACAAAATTATGGAGGAATCTTGTCTACGGATAAAATTCAGCTTCTCCGTCGCCTCCTAGCCAAACTTGACTCCACTAATGTTGTCACATCTAATTATGTGCAATCAGGTACATGGATAAAAGATTTGGTGCTTATTTAGAATCCAATGGGATCGTCCATCAGACTAGTTGTCCTTATACTAGTGCACAAAATGGGGTCACTGAAAGAAAAAATAGACATTTATTAGAAGTAGCAAGATCTTTTATGTTCACGATGCATCTACCAAAACCTTACTGGGAGGATGTTATTCTGGTGACTGCCTATTTTATTAATAAAAAAGCCACTTAAAATCCTCAATTTTCAAAGTCCTCTGGAAGCTTTAAAGGGTAAGAATGAATATATTGTTCCTCCAAAGGTGTTTGGGTGTGTTTGCTTTGTCCACACTAGGAATGTTGTTAAACTTGATCCTAGAGCTATAAAGTGTTTTTATTGGGTATTCTCCGACACACAAAGGTTACAATGTTATCATCCTCCCTCTAGGAGATCTTTTGATAGCATGGATGTAACTTTCGAGAATCTGAACCCTATTTAAGTATTACCTCATCACCTCTTCAGAGGGAGAGCAGCAAGGAGTAAGAGGTGATTCTACCTACTACTGTTACTGAACCTCTTGATGACATTGTCACAGGGGAAAGTAAAATTGGAGAAAGAATTCAGGGGAGAGGCTATTGGGCGTTTGGATAGGCCTGATTTGAAAACTTACTCAAGGAGAAATAGAGCCGAAGAAGCCATCATGCAATGTACTGAAGATGAACCTTGTTCTACTACTGAGTTATCTACATTTCCTAATGAGTTAGATGTGCCTATTCCTCACAGAATCTTGCACCACCAAACACCTTTTATCTAATTTTGTCTTCTATAATTCTTTGTCTCCCTCTTATAGAGCCTTTGCCTTGTCTATTTCTTCTGTGTCTATTCCCCAGAATTGGGGGGAAGCTTTTGCAGATCCTAAATAGAAGCAAGCTATGATTGAAGAAATGAAGGCGTTCTCAAAAAATAAGACTTGGGAACTTGTCATTTCACCACCAAACAAGGAGTTGGTTAGCTGCAAATGGGTCTTCACTGTGAAACCCAAAGTTGATGGTTCAATGAAAGATTCAAAACAAGATTGGTGGCTAAGAAATTTACTCAGACTTATGAAAGGGATTACCAAGAGACATTTGCCCCTGTTACTAAGATGAACATTATTAGAATTCTTGTGTCTAATCTTCATTCGGACTTGCAACAGTTTGATGTGAAAAATGCATTTCTTCACGAAGACTTAGAAGAAGAGGCGTATATGGAGATTCCTCCTGGATTTGATATTGCCCAAAGCCGAGGAAAGGTATGCAGATTGAAGAAAGCCTTGTACGGACTGAAGCAATCCCAAGAGCTTGGTTTGACAGATTCAACAAAGTAATGATCTCCTTCGGTTACCAACAAAGCAATGTTGATCACAGCCTTTTCATAAGACATCAAATGGGTAAACTCATTCTTCTCATAATTTATGTTGATGATATAATAATGACAGGAAATGACAAAGAGGAAACGGCCTGATTGAAAAAGTTGTTGGTACATAAATTTGAGATCAAGGATTTCGGAAAATTGCTGTACTTCTTGGGAATTGAGGTTGCTAGATCAAAAAGAGGAATCTTTATTTCTCAAATGAAGTATATTCTGGATCTCTTGAAAGAAATCGCTATGAAAGGTTGCGGACACGCAGAATTGCCCATTGAAAGCAATCACAAGTTACAAAGCGGAGCTGGATAGTCATTTGATAAGGAAAGATATTAGAGGTTGGTTGGAAGACTCATTAATCTCTCCCACACTAGACCAGACATATCAAATTCAGTTAGCCTAGTGAATCACTTCAAGCATGATCCCAAGATCCTCGCATGCAAGATGTCTTTCACATTTTGCGATATCTGAAGTCTGCTCAAGGGAAAGGTCTACTTTTCTCCAAACATGATCGCCTCCAAATAAAAGCCTTTACAGATGTGGATTGGGCTCGATCTCTAAATGACAAGATCTACATCCGGTTATTGTATGCTTGTAGAAGGAAACTTGGTTACTTGGAGAAGTAAGAAGCAAAGCGTAGTTGCTAGATCAAGTGCAAAGGCGGAATACAGAGTTATGGCCCAGGGTGTTTGCGAATTGCTTTGGCTACAAAACCTATTAGAGGAATTGAGACCGTCTAAAAAAAGAATACTTTCCTTGTAATGTGACAATAAGGCTGCCATCAGTATAGCTCATAACCTAGTCCAGCATGACCGACCAAAGCATGTGAAAATTGATCGACACTTCATCAAAGAAAAAGTTATAACAGGTGTCTTGAGTTTGTTTCATGTGCCATCGGAAAAACAGCAAGCTGGTATGTTTACCGAAGGTCTCAACAAGCAAACTTTCCATATATTGAGTAGCAAGTTGGGCATGTGCGATATATTTTCACCAACTTAAGGGGGAGTGTTAATTAGCATGATTCAAGAAGATGTAATTATTTTTAGGAGATTGTTGATTAGCATGATTTCAGGAGATTTGATTATATTTAGGAGATTTGAGTTTATTTGATTTGATTTGATAGCTGGATTGATTTGATAGCTGGATTGATTGTATAGATTTATTTTATTTCCTTAAAATAAATTCACTTGCTCATGTGATAAATTCACTTGCTCATGTGATATAAACACACACAGAAATACAAGAAGCATTTTCTTCTTCTCAAAATCTACAAGGTTTGCACATGAGAAACCGTATAGCGAGCCTAATATATGTTATATGAGATGGTAGACACAACTCAACAATGTAAAAGAAGATAAAGTTGAACATTTAGAACAGTTACAAAATAATAAAAACTCTTTCTAGAAGAATTGACAGCTAGTAAATCATATCAACCCTTATTTTCCTTATGACAGCCGAGAAATCTCCTATGGACGGCTAGCCCAACATCAGCTGACCCACAAGATAACGTGTGCTCTATCCACACATACAATATTGCATCCTTACCACTGAATCAAAGCCCTAGGTGCTCATATTAGCCCTTGCCTTCTCCCCTCCACAAGACCACAACAAAAGTAGACATAACTATTATATAAGAGGAGTTGGGTAACTCAACAATAGCTATATGAGGCCATTTGCCTGATGTATGATTTACATCAACATGATGCTTGTCTGTTGCTGCAATATCTAAACTTGTTAAAAACATGAGAATACACTTACCCATCAAGTTCCACCAAGAGTTGATTGATGAAGGCTTCATGGTCCTGCTTTTTAGTGTGGATAAATTTCCCTCTGACTCCAGCAAAGAGGTCAAAATCCTCCACAAATATGATTACAGGGGCCTGAACAGGATAATCAAGTAAGCAGATATCACCACAGGAAAACAACTCTGAAGAATGCACCAGATGTGTTCCTTGACATCATACTCTATATTACTCCTCCAGTATTGTTGGCTTTTCACTCAGTCAGTCAAGTAAAAATCATAAGATATTATCTCTTGCATAAAATTAATAATGAGTTGCAGTTCAAGATAAGCCATGCTTTACTTGATTTCCTTCCAATGAAAACATGCACACAAACAAAATCAATCAGCTTTTGTCGGTTCGTGCAACGAGAGATGTGTCTTTATCCATTATCCATGCTATATCAGCAGCCAATTTCAACAAGACCCTTTTCTTTTTCTTTTTCTTTTTCTTTTTTAGAACAACGGCAAGAAAGGGCAGATGGACACCATAACCAGGTATTGGAAATTGTTAGGAGAGGCAATACACAAAGAAACCAGACTGACCAGATCACGAGCTGTTTGAAACAGCTCTCTAACATTTGATGCACTTTGGCCAACCCATAAACCAGCCTCTAACTGTTGGGCTTTAACTTCAACAAGAGGCACTTTAGCTTCTGCTGCAATTGCCAGTGCTAGGGATGTCTTTCCAGTTCCTCTCTCCCCTACAATAAGAACTCCCTGTCATATCACACATGAAATAGAACTTAGTGCAAGCATAAAGCATCATTTTAGCTTTAACATGTGTTGTGGATACGCATCCATACTTAACCACGCACACACAAACAATGCTACACTGGTTTCTTTTTTTTGGGTGATTGGGATGATGTGCTGGTATCAACACATCCCACAACGTGATATGGTGGTAACCTTTTACAAGAACCGTTGTTAATCGTACAGTAGATTGGCCATATATTACTCATTATGGTACAACTCTACCATTATATATATAACAAATAACATGACGTTCATCGACGTAATTATATCACTTTGACAAACTCTGCAAGTTCTTTCATTCTTTTTACTTTATTAAAAATGAGGATTGCCAAAAGAATGTCCTCCAAAATTGGTGCACAATAACCAAATTCAATTCTGAAATTTAGATGCTTTTTGTTCTTTCCTTTTTCTGTTTGTCCTAGAAGTAGCAAAAGTCACCAAATGTTAACAACAATTTTATGATAACTTACAACACGGCCAAGCTTATGGAGGCTTTGAAGATCTTGCCAAGAAGACTTGAAGGCTCACAATAGGCTAAATTGGAGATTCAAGTGGTGGATTTGCAAGAAATGGCCCAATTGCTTGCTCTAGCCGGCTTAATTGCACACTTTAGTCATAATTTAGTTATGTAGTGGCTAATTTTATAATTAGGAGCTAGCTATTATAAGGAGTAGCTCAGCCCTCATTTCTCCTTAGATTGGATGATGAAAGAAATGATGTCTCTTTATTTCCTCTTACGTATTTATGTTTATCTTAATTTCTTTCTTTAATTTGAGGATATTAAGTTTTAGCTTGTGAGTGATTAGTTTTCTGAGAGGTTTATGGTGATTGGTGAAAACCCCAATGTTGCCTTTTGACTTGCCCTTGGATTTGCAAGAGGAAGCATTTTTCTTCAGGATCCAAATCGCCTAGGTGCTTGTTCTTGATTCGGATAGAAAATAATTAGGAATCTTCTCATCTAATCATTGTCTATTACTTCATTGCTTGCTTGTATCGAGCTTCTATCCTTATTTTCTTTCCTGTTTTCCATATCCGTGTTCTTGACTTTGATTCATATCATCCTGATACCAAGATGATAACAAATAAGGACGGAAATTCAATGGATAAGGAAATTCAACAAGGAATCAAAGATAGAAGTTAAATAGAATCTAGAATTAATTAGACTGAAGAAAGCCTAATCAACTCAAAGAACAATTAATGAAGCACCTAAACCATGGAAATCCTCAAGAGATCAGGACTCTTGCAAATTCTTGGACAAAGTTAATCAAGCAGTGCATTAATTCACTACTAAACACTCACAATCTACACATTAATTAAGCTCAAATTGAAGGAAACAATTAAACAACAATTAAAAAAAAAAAAAAACCCTAGAAGCTCAAATATAAATGCATAAATTCAGAAATACATAAAAGGAATAAAGAGACATCAGGTCTCTCATCATCAAAGTCTAAGGAGAAATGATGGCTATGCTACTATTTATAGTAGCTAGCTCCTAATTATAAAATTAGCCACTACATAACTAAACAATGGCTAAAGTGTGCAATAAGCTGGCTAGAGCACATGCAATTGGGCCGTTTCTCGCAACTCCTGCATTTGAAAACTTTAGCCTATTTTGAGCCTTAAAGTCTTGGCAAAAAACAAAACAAAACCAAAAAAGATCATCACTTCATTTGATTGGACAGAAAATTGAATCTGGATGCATTCTCACAAGTTTTGTCAACAAAAGACTAGTTGGCAGATGTTTTCACAAAATCACTCTGAGGGTCCAGAATTAACATCATCTGTGGCAAGCTAGGAGCATACGATATGTAAGCCCCAGCTTGAGAGAGTGTGTTAAATATGTCAAATACAGATATAACATAAATATGGAAAGAATCCTAAATCCCTGTAATTAAGTTATTAGGAGATTTTGTAGGAAATAATTATTTTCTTTGCTTTTTGTGTTTCTTGTAAAGGTTATTTAAACCCAATAGCTTGAGTGAATAATCAAGCAATCTATTTCCCAAATTCTCTTCCTTCTTGTTTCATAGTGTCATTCTTTTCAGGACGGAGTAAAAAGGAAATATCATCACATAAATTAGGACAGAGAGAGTACGCACTGTTACTCTTAAAATCAGGTAAATGGCTGGAATTACTCTTTTCCAGTATGTGATTACACTACTAACCTAAGAGAGCTTGAGATAGCCATACCAGTTCAGGAACAATCAAAACCAACAACTGGGCCAAGGAAGAATTCTACCTATCCATCTTCTTGTTTTGTCTTTGATGTCACTTATGAGCCTATTGCATTAGTTGTAACATAATACATCAAGACTTAAAGGATGAATTGGAGTCTAAAAGTGATATATCGGAAATCTACATCAATTTGCAGTTAACTTGATGTCAAGTTAGCACAGTGACTTTGACTCTGCACATAGAGAAAGCCACTGAATACACAAATTGACTTCAAAATACAGCAAGACCCATTTTTGTAGGACCAAAGAGATTATGATTATTGTTGAGAGGACCAAAACATCTATACTATATTAAAAGTAATACAAAATACTCAAATTATATACTGAAATTAGTATAAATAAATGGTATGTATCTATTCATAAATTTATACAAGTAATTGTATTCTATCATTTATTTGTGACTTTTAGCACAATAACATATTTCGGTTGGTAATTAAGATATTGGGAATTTAATATTTTGTGTTATTAGGCAGCTTTCTCTGCCATGAAGATTTAAAAAACAAAAAATATAGAATTAATTGCCCGCCCCAACCAAACAATTTGGACAAATATCTTTTTTATAAATGATCCTTTGATTTTCTTTAAACCTTTCTCAGTATTTGTATTTTGACTGTTCATTTCTTAATTATATCTTGATGATTGAGGACTATGGCAGTTTCATTCCTTATTGAGTTGACTATATAGAACCAATATTCCTTATTCTACATGAATTTATATTTTTATTTTATAACTCAAACATAATATTTTTATATAAATTCTAAAAACTTTTTACTCATTTAAATAGGTTACACGCGCAACGCGCATATCATAAAACTAGTTCATTTTAAACACCAGAAAATAATTTTTCCATCAACATCATTCTTTCACACAGGTTTATCGTTTATTGGTGCATAAGATATTTAAACAACCATATGACTGAATTCTTCATAGGAAAGCGAAGGCCCTTAAATTATTAGTACATGCATGTATAACTGTCAAGTAGTGGGTACATAGTGGAAGTGTCTTTTTAATCAGTCACAAAGATCTAAAAAAAAAATGCACCAGTAAGGAAGCAAACCTCTTAAAGAAAAGCATATTCACACCTATCATAAACTAAGAAATTCTGCTTCAATCAAACAGACTTTCAGTAACATACCCGAGGGGCGCGAGCTCCCATTTCTTGAAAAGCACGAGGGTTTTGCAAAAATGCTACAACTTCATTAATTTCTTCTCTCATAGAATCAATGCTTGCAAAGTCATTCAAACGTATAGGGGGATTCTTCACCCTCTGGGAAACAGAGAAAAGGAGAATTGATCACTGAAAGTAAGTATACCAAGGCATTGTCATGGTTAAAGAATAAAAGTGCAAACCTTCATCTGATCAAAAGCAGTACTGATTGGATCAACACCTGCCTTTTTCTTTTGCTTTATTCTCCTCGTCCTAAATCTAAAATATGCTTTCTGCAGCAAAGTATAACAATTATTATGCATAAACTTGACTTACTTGAAATTATTGCAAGAAGTAACAATTACTTGTAAGCTGTTATCTAGCAACGATTCATGCAGAAACATATAAGTTGACCACATACAATCCTTCAAGGAAATTATCCTTGGACCAAGATTATCCTGAATCATAAAACCTTTAGCAGCAAAAAGAAAGATATGAGCTAGTCTAGACCACCATTTATCAAGACATTCTTGATGTACTGGGATAAGCAGGATTAATCTTCTTAGGCACATGAGACAAACTGTGTGTTTAAGAAATGGACCTTGAATCAGATCCTTAGCACAAGCGCAAAGTAAACAATTTACCTTAGGTAAAAACCGAGGAAAATAAAGAACTCCAAGTAGAGAGGAAAAAGGTCTTATGGCACGACAACTATATCTTAGATTTTTTTTTTATCTCTTCTCTATGGAAAAAGGGAATGATACGTGGCATGGTATACCTGAGCATTTAGTCAATAAGACGTCCTTCCTTTCTTTCTCATTCCCCATTTCAGGTTTTAGAAGAGTGAGTTTCGCGCAGTGCACCTTTACTAATTCTCCCCTTTCATTTCTGGCTTGTTGGTTGGATTAGCTAGCTTCAAGGTGCTTATTTGAACCAAAGTACAGCCTAGCTTAGATCATGAGGTAAGAATTGCCCAAAACCAAACAGGGAGATAACAACTCATTACCTCAACTAAAAGAGAGACATTCTACCACATCTACGAGCGCCCTGGACATTTGGAGTGTGGTAATATAACATGGGCGTCCAACATTGGGACAACAACAACAGGGATGAGTCATGAGTCTAGCTCTGATACCAACAATAAAATAATATATCCAGTGTAATCCCACACGTGGAGTCAAGGGAAGGTAGTGCGTACGCAGACCTTACCCTACCTTGAACAGGTAGAGAGGTTGCTCCGATAGACCCTTGACTCAAAGAAAGCAAAATCACAACAGTTAAAAAGAAATACGCTAGCGAAGAAGACATAGAAAAAGAAGCGGTAACAACAGCAAGATAATAAGAAAACTAAAGCAGAAGAAACATCAGGTAGTAATAGAAATATA
Organism: Nicotiana obtusifolia; assembly: GCA_002018475.1. Lineage (NCBI taxonomy): Eukaryota > Viridiplantae > Streptophyta > Magnoliopsida > Solanales > Solanaceae > Nicotiana > Nicotiana obtusifolia. The sequence continues at coordinate 32,248 of MCJB01000803.1, read as the reverse complement.
AGAATAAGGAAATGCGAGAATAAGACTAGTGCTACTGATAAGGAAGGGAAATACGCTCGACTACTTACTAACTTTTTACTTTAATTCTCGACCTCCACACCCTTCTATAAAGAGGTCATGTCCTCGGTAAGCTGAAGAGGTGCCATACTTTGCCTATTCACCTCTTCCAATACTTCTTTGACCTACCTCTACCTTTCCTTAGACCCACCATGGTCAACCTCTCACACCTCCTCACTGAGCATCCGTGCATCTCCACTTCACGTGCCCGAACCATCTCAACCTCGCTTCTCGCATTTTATCCACCCTGAAGGCCGCTCCCACCTTATCTTGAATATCTTCATTCCTAATCTTATCTTTCCTAATATGCCCACACATCCATCTCAGCATCTTTATTTCCGCTACTTTATCTTGTAGACATGAGAGTGCTTGACTGGTCATCACTCAGCCACATACAGCATAGTCGGTCTAACCACCTCTAGGTAGAACTTACATTTACGTCTTGGTGACACATTTTTATCGCACAAGACATAGGATATGAGCCTCTATTTTATCCATCCCGCTCCAATACACTGTGTGACATCATCACCAATCTCCTTGTTACCTTGGATTACAGATCCAGGATACTTGAAACTTACTCTCTGGGGGGATAACACGTGTATCAAGTCTCACTTCCACGTCTGCCTCCTAAATTACGTCACTGAATTTACACTTCAAGTATTCTGTTTTAGTCTTGCTCAATCTGAAACTTTAAACTCTAGGGTCTATCTCTAAACCTCCAGCCTAGCAATAACTCCGCCTCTCGTTTCGTCAATCAGTACTTTGTCATCTGCAACTAACATGCACCATGGCACCTCCCCATCAATTAATCGAAATTCAGAAGCTGAAATTTTACTTCTACCATCAATAGGTTTAACCAGGGAATGTGACACGTCAACTCATCCATCGCCAAGGCAAACAAAAAAGGGCTAAGAGTTGATCCCTAGTGCAACCCCCTCACGACTAGGAAGTGTCCCGAGTCTCCTCCAACTGTCCTTACCCGGGTCTTAGCTCCATGATACATGTCTTTAATCGCCCTAGTGCATGCAACAGGTACATGTTTAGCCTCCAAACAACTCTATAGGACCTCCCTTGGGACATTGTTGTATGCTTTTTCTAGGTCAATGCACACCATATACAAGTCCATCTTCTTCTCCTTATACTGCTCAAGTAATCTCCTTACAAGATATGGCTACTATGGTCGTCCCGGCATGAATTCTAACTGATTCTCGGAAATAGACACACTCCTCCTAACCCTCATCTCTCTACTAACTTCAACTACGTCGCTTTCTTGACTTTCACTTTCCCTTGGACCTCTCCGTTCCACCATCAATCCCCTCTGTTTCCACTAGAATAACCTTTCGAGACCCCTGACACCGCTCTAGTTGCGTCCCTAATGCAATCCGTTGTCCTGGTCCACATACTACTAGCATCCCCACTACTCATCTAGGCCCCATTGCCATCAACTTCTCCCTCAACTCCTGGGATTTGTCCTTAGTCAAGGCTCCCTACTTGATTTTTCATTGGCCATACACAGGCCTCTTCTTTCTCTTCCTCTTAATATCTAAGTCCATTACCAAGAACCTATGTTGGGTCGTAAGATTCTCACTCGGAATAACTTTGTAGTCCATGCATAAACCTCTATCGCACTTCATAAAGAGTAAGTAATCAAGTTGGGTCTTGGCTACTGTACTATGGATGGTGACCAAGTGCTCCTCCTTCTGAAAACTCGAGTTAGCTATCACCAAATCAAAAGCTTTAGCGAAATCCCAAAGCTAAATCAACTCCAAAAGCTTTAACAAAATGGTCATTAAGCCTAACTCAACTCCAACAGCTAGCTAACGAAGTGAGGATCGCCTAACACCATATAAGGAGACAACAGCACATTCCTTCAACCAATGTGGGATACTCTAACACCATGCATTAGTTTGTCATCCAAGCAGTGTGTTTGGACTCTGGAATTCTTTGAAATTCCCAAGGAAATGCTCAAAATAACTTCTATATAAATTGCTCAAGTCCCCATAATAGGCGAGTTAGTTGTACATCATTCTGCCTTTTCAGGATTTTGGAAACCTATTACACATTTTCAATTTTAAAAGCGCCTTTTTGGGAATTTCCAACAAAGCATACAGTTTCGAGATATTAGTGATGGTGATGCAGTACCAGTTCCTCAAAGAATCCCCTAGAAGACCAGAGCTGACACACAATTTGGTAGGACAATAAATATTGCAGAAAGGATACAATAACTACGATTCAGTCTCAAACAAGTTGGGGTCGGCTACAAGAATCCTCATTGACTACGTTACTCCATTTAAATCATCCCATACCAATATTATGCAAATACAAATAAAAAGTACTACATTATATATTTTCTAAGCGTATAAATCTCTGAAAGGTTAAACCACTCCGGGAAAGCATAAAACCTACCTTCAATGTGCTAATGCTTAAAAAATATTAATCATAGATCTTTTTTTCCGTTTTACCCTTATGATGAATCCTCACATTACAGAACGGACACGTGGTAGAAATATTTAGAGTATACATTTTTCAACAATCTCAGATGAGCTAATGAAGTACATCAGCAGTGGAGGAAATATGACCTGAAATATAGAAACCAAAAATTTCAGAAGGTACCAGACGACTGTAATTTTCAGTAGAGATCTCCAGGATGAAAAACAATAGCAATGTAAATGGATTTCAAGGAAGAAGAATAATATAAATGTCAACCTTAGGACTAAGGGTAGCCTAGTAGCTTAAGGATACATTTTATTAGCCTCCACATGCAGATAAGATGCGGCACACTAGCCTCACATGTACCATTAGTTGTTGGAAACTGAATATCCTAATAGACCATACTATCTTATACAAGACCTTTCCCCTCCAGAAAAAAACCCAAAGATTATCACTAATATGCCCTTTTCTTTCCCCCTTTCTCCCTTGCTGTTCATACACCTCAAGTTTGTTGTTTTAGTTTATCTTATTTAAACTAACTTTTTGTTTAGTGATTTAGATATTTATTTTCTTCATGGAGATGTTTGGAGACTAGAAGTTTACCTGTAAACTAGCAAGGTTCTATGGAGATGTTTGGAAACTAGAGGTGTACATATAGCATACGCTAAAGTGGCTAAGGTGATTAAGGACATGCAAGATAGAGCGAAGACCCGAGTTAGGACAGTGGGAGGAGAATCAGGATACTTCCCAGTCGAGATGGGGTTGCACCAGGGATTAACTTTTAGATAATTTTTATTTGCCTTGGTGATGGATGAATTGACGCGCCACATTCAAGTGGAGGTGCCATGGTGCATGTTATTTGCAGATGATATAGTACTGATTGATGAGACGCGAGGTAGAGTTAACACTAGGATGGAGGTTTGGAGACAGACTTTGGAGACTAAGGATTTTAGGTTGAGCAGGACTAAGATAGAGTACTTGTAGCGTACGTTCAGCGACATAACTCAAGAGGCTGATGTGGAGGCTTGATACACAAATCATCCCCAAGAGAAAGAGTTTCAAGTATCTTGAGTCAATAATCAAAGGTAATCGGAAATTGATAATGATGTCATGCATCGTACTGGAGCGGGATGAATGAAATGGAGGCTTGCATCCGGTGCCTTGTGTGACAAGAAGGTGCCTCTAATACTCAAAGGTAAGTTTTACAAAATGGTTGTTAGAACGACTATGTTGTACGGTGCAGAGTGTTGGACAGTCAAGCACTCTCATGCCCAGAAGATGAAAGTAGCGAAATGAGGATGCTAAGATGGATGTGCAGTCATACTAGGAGATATAAGATTAGGAATGGAGATATTCGAGACAAAGTGGGAATGGCATCTGTAGTGGACAAGATGCAGAAGGCGAGACTGAGATTGTTCGGACGTGTGAAGAGGAGATGCACAGATGCCTCAGTAAACAGGTGTAAGAGGCTGGCCTTGGTGGGTCCAAAAATAGGTAAAGGTAGGCCTAAGAAGTATTAAGGAGAGGTGATTAGGCAGGACATGGCACAACTTTAGATTAGCAAAAATAAGACCCGTGATAGGAAAGTGTGAAGGGCGAGAATTAGTGTAGAAGGCTAGTAGGTAGTCGAGTGTTATTATTCTTATATTTTCTTACTCTTAGATTTCTATTACTACATGTCGTTTCTTTTGCTTCTGTTATCTTGTTATTTTGTTGTTGATACTGCTTCTCTTTCATGGCTTTTCCACTACTTTTTTTCTTTTTAAAATTGTTATGACTATGCTTTGCTTGAGCCGAGAATCTATCGGACACAGCCTCTCTAACTTCACAAGGTAGGGATAAGGCTGCGTATACACTACCCTCCCCAAACCCCACCTGTTGAGTTACACTAGGTTTGTTAATGTTGTTGTATACTTCAATGGTCTCTGACAGCTTTGAGAAAAGAGTCTCCAGTTCCTCTCCTCAATATAATTGCACATAGTTCGACAATTAATTTTTCCTAAGTGTACATATTCAAGGCATGCTTGGTTTAAATACATCATTTTATCAGTTTCCTTAGACATCATACCAAAAATCAATTTTTAGAGCTAATAACGAAAAATTACTTCAACAAAGCTACTTTGTTTTTCTTAAAGTCAGGTTCATCTTATTCAAAATTTGCACCAAGAAAGTGCAGTTTACAAATATATAAAAGTATTTTCACAATAAGCTGTGTAGGGAGCTAACAGAATCCAGTGTCATTTACAACTTCTAATTTCATTAGAGTAACAAAACTGATTATCTTAATCAAATTCTCTAAAGATCAATTTTAATAATCAGAAACGATTTTGATAAGCCAAACAAAAAGAAAGGCCCTTAGAAACAAAATTCTAGAGTATTTGCTGCATTGCTAAAAGTATTCTCATCAAAAACTCAATGTCACATCTATTTCGCCCTTAATCACATGAACAAAAAACTGTATGGAAACCTTTTATCAAAATCCCTATTTGTCCCACCACATTTCATGCATCCATAATACATTCTTATATTTCAATTATTTGACTATAATAGGCTCTTATCCTATCATTGAAACAAAAGACCCCAAACAACTTGACTACCGTCTTTTCTTTTTCTTTTAGCACTCTATATATCAGCACAAGTCATTTGCACGAATTAGGTTTTTCTCCACATTGGAGCCTGAAATTTGGAATTAACATATTTTATAATTCAATTCAGGCTTCAACAACATCCAAGTAACATCCAATGATGAAAGATCAAACAAAATCCCTTGATAGAAGCACTGTAAACATGTATATATAAACATGTGTGTGTATATATATACATATATATAAATAAAATAAAGGAAATTCATTGCCTATAAGTTTTTGCAAAGCACCACTAAAATAGAACAGACATTGACAGCACGATGTTTGGAGAGGGTACTAAGCAGCAGAGAAATGACAGTTTTTGCAGTAAAGATACTACACCCTCTGTTTCATTTTATGTGTCCCTAATTGATTGGGCACGGGGTTTAAGAAAGAAATGAAGACTTTTAAAACTTGTTGTATTAAACATGCCAAAACATTTGTGTGGCTATAAGACTTTTGAAACTTATGGTTTTAAACATGCCATGACATTTGTGTGGCTATAAAAGATTCTCGTTAAGGGTAAAATGAGAAACTTAAAATAAATCTATTTCCATATTTCAAAAGTGGACATGTTCTTTAAGTAGACTAAAAAGAAATAGGGTCACATAATGGGGGAGTAATAAGTAAGATAAACATAGCAAAGAAGCTGTGCTACGCATAAACAGAAACATACAATTGTCCAGACACTAGATATATAACTGAGTCGAGGAGGTAATTATACCACTCTCCGCAGCTTCCGTAAGTTGGGGTTTCTCCTTAAAGGTCCATAACCAAGAAGCCGTGGAATTTTCCTCTTCATAAAGCGTATCACATAATACAATACATAGCCATATATTGCAGTTCTAATTAAGAACCAGAGATACCACTGCAATTCATCTGTTTTTCTTGATCTGAAACTCATTTCAGCCTCAGATTGCCATTTCAAGTACCAAGTTGAGGCAACAGATTGATCGACATACTCTGGCCAAGCCATACCCAGCCGCATTCTCGCCTACACCACAACAGCAAGAGACTGCTTTGAAAACACAGTTAATAAACAAGAAGGAAGATTAAACAATCAACCAGGGTCAAGTTACAAGCTATATAAATACCCGATAAGGGATGACAAATTCCACGATAGGGAAAACAATCATCATCATGATGTCATCATTTATGTTTCTAACTTTCTCCACAATCCAGTCTCTCCCGTGTGAAACAATTCTCACAGTCCACAATCCATTTAGACATTGAAGACAGAGTCTAGTGACCAAGAGAAATTGTTGGCGGAAGTCAAGTTCTGAGAAAGGAATCCACATCAGCTGAACCACAGTTGGGATACCTGAAGCAAGCATTCTCAGGTACAAGGCATCAAAACCTCCCAAATCTTCATAAATCATATCATACTCCTGGAATAAAAATGATGAGGTTAAAAATCAATGACAGATATTACATCAGAAAGAGAAATCACGCAGATAGAGCATCATACCTTGATATCAACATAATACTCTTTGTCATCTCCTTTCAACATAACATACATGGCAGCCCAGTCATGTCTGATTCTAGCACTCTCAAGAAGCTTCTTGGACACGGCATAGGGAACAGCCACAGGATCCATCTCCCACCTATTTCTTTCTTCATTGTACCATGATTTTGCCACCACTCTATCCCGATCCAGGAGGATCCTTTCCTATAATAAGCATTTGGAAATAATTATTAAAAAAATTCCACCTTACAAGAGGTCATGGTATCTTGCACTGAGACAAGCAATGAGCAACAACAAACAAACAAACCTAGTGAAATCACACAAGTGGGGTCTGGGAAGGGTAGAGTGCACGCAAACCTTACCTCTACCTTTGTGAAGGTATAGAGGTTGTTTCCGATAGATCCTCGGCACGAGAAAAGATGAGAAAGAAGCAATAGCAGCACGCAATACCGACAACATGATACTAGATAAATCAAAGCGAAAGAGGCAAGACTAGAGACAGTAGTAAAAAAACATAACATGTAGTAATAGAAAACTAAGCATAACGGACTACAAGATCAATAATGCTAATGGTATAGCAAAGAAAAACGCTCAACTACCTACTAACCTTATGCCCTAATCCTCGACCTTCACATCCTCCTACCAGGGGTCAATATCCTCGGTTAGCTGAAGTTGCACCAAGTCCTAACTAATCACCTCCTCCCACAACTTATTTGGCCTACCTCTATCTCTCCTTATACCCACCACGGCCAACCTCTCGCATCTACTAACTAGGGCAATTGTGTCCCCTCTATTCACATCCCCAAACTATCTCAGTCTCACTTCCCGCATCTTGTCCTCCACGAAGACCAGTCCCATCTTGTCCCCAATATCGTCTTTCCTAATCTCATCTCTCCTGGTATGACACATCCATTTCACCATTCTCATTTCTACCACTTTCATCTTCTGGACGTGGAATTCTTTACACGCCAACACTCTACCCCGTACAACATAGTCGGTCTAATCATTGTTCTATAGAACTTACATTTAAGTCTCGAACGTATATTCTTGTCACACAAAACACCGAATGTGAGCCTCTATTTTATCCACCTCGCTCCAATACGATATGTGACATCATCATCAATCTCTCCATTATCTTAGATTGCTCACCCAAGGTGCATAAAACTAACTTTCTTAGGGACGACATGTGAGTCAAGCTTCACATCCACATCCGCCTCATGAGCCACGTCATTGAACTTGCACTCCAAGTATTCTGTCTTGGTCCTAATCAACTTGAAACCTTTTGACTCTAGGGTCTGTCTCTAAACATCCAACCTTGCGTTAACCCCACCTCGAGTCTAGTCAATCAGTACTATTTCATCAGCAAACAACATGCACCATGGCACCTTCCCTTGAATGTGACGCGTCAAAACGTCCATCGCCAAGGCAAATAAAAAGGACTAAGAGATGATCCATGATGCAACCCTATCTCAACTTGAAAGTATTCTGAGTCCCCACCACCATCCTTACCTGAGTCTTAGCTTCATCATACATGTCCTTAATCACCCTAATGTAAGCTACAGGAACACCTCTAGCCTCCAGACATCTCCATAAGACCTCCCTCGGGACTTTGTCATATGTTTTTAACATCATATACGGGCCCCTCTTCCTCTCTCTATACTGCTCCACCAATCTCCTAACGAGGTGAATTGCTTCCATAGTCGAACACCCCGTCATAAATCTAAACTAGTTCTCGAAAATAGACACATTCCTCCTCACCCTCGCTTCCACCACTCGTGGCTTAGCAGCTTGTTACCCCTATAGTTATTGAAATTTTGGATATCACCCTTGTTCTTGTAAAAGGGACTTCGTCCTAAAAATGACATTAAACAACCTAGTAAGTCACTCCACACCTTCCCTGCCCGCGTACTTCCAAAACTGCACTGAAATTCGTCTTGCATGTTCGCTATGCCCCTGCTCATCTTGTGCATAGCCCCCACAACCTCCTCAGCCTTAATACGCCTACAATATCCAAAATATCGGCGACTTTCAAAGTGCTCCAGATCACCTAACACAATGTTCTTATCACCCCCTTTGTTCAAGAGCTTATAGAAGTATGCCTGCCATCTTCGTCTAATAAGTGTCTCTTCCACCAATACTTTACCATCCTCATCTTTGATGCACTTCACTTGGTTCAGGTCGCGGAACTTCCTTTCTCTCACCTTAGCAAGCTTGTATAGCTTCCTATCCCAGCCTTTGGCCTCCAGTTCTTCATACAAAGTTTCAAAAGTTTCAAATAGAACCAAAAGATTACGGCAACAAACTTCCATTATATAAATCATGTGATGACATCAATTATTAGATGCAAAAACCCACTAAGGATCTCGAGGCTCAAAAGCTCCCCAAATATCCTGAAATTCAATTTTCTTTCTCCATTAAGTAAAGAGAACATGGCTCCTCCTGACCTCTTTAAAATAGCTCCCCCTTCCCCCCTCCCATCTCGGAGAAATTTTAAAATGGAGCATCTTTAATTAACAAGATGAAGTTGTACGGCTAATCTGGCAATGGTATTTGTTGGGACAAAGGTGATAGGAACCAGCAACCTGTACGGGACCTAGACAACCTTTAAGCTCAACATATCTATTAATTAACTACTACCTCCTTCTATACCCACCAACACTAAAAATATCACAAGCAAGTCATTCAAAATGCTTGAAATGTAATGGCAAGTAGTTTGTTAAATCCTACCATCTATTCACTCAAATAAGAAGTTGCCAAACTGGAACATTAATATCTTTCATTGGGAGGTAAATTATTTCTCATTTACAGTGTGTCAGATACTTTACCCATATGTATTATGGCTTATTTCTTTTTTTTTTAAATAAGTATCACGGCTTTATTTCTTATGCCTCAAAAGGCCTCTAGAAGGTTGGATAGAATACACAGAGATTTCCTATGGAAAGGTTATCGAGAAAAGAAGACTTACAATTTGGCTGAGTGGAAGACCGTCACAAAAAGCAAGAAACTAAGAAGCTTGGGGGTTAGAGAATTGAAGGCACTTAACAACGCAACAGTTTGATCTGCAAGCGGATTTGGAGGTTCAATCAAGAAGAAAATGCTCTTTAGAGAGTCTTAATATGCACTAATTACGGACTTCTCAACCCCTGAATATCCAAATATGCTCCTTCCCCTCCCCACTCCCCCACTTGGTATGGGAAAACAAAAAATTGTAGCCAAATGGGAATTCTTCTTTGTGAACTCTATTATAAATGTAGGCGATGGTGGGAGCACGAGATTTTGGCATGATATTTGGCAATGGCTGGTACCTATCCTTATTAGACACTCTTAAGTTTAAGCAAATATCCTCCAGTTTCTTTCAACTCTGATTGTCTTTAATGGGCATCCACAAAGCAGCTTCTCTATTAGTTCTTGTACTCTATATCTACCCATACATCCCCCCCCCCACAATGTTATATGGCATTGGAAGATCATTTGGAAAGGTTTGGCCTCTCTTGGTTGGTGGCCAAAGAGGCTTGTCTCACGCAAAGCAACCAGCAGAAAAGAGCTGCAGCTTTGTAACAGATGTCTCTTATGTGAAGAGCATATTGAACACCCATCTCTTCCTCTGCAAAAAAAAATGGGATTTTATTCTTAACATCTTGGGAATTGATTGGTGTATGCCCAAAAAAGTCATATCGTTTTTGCCATGATGGCACAGGAAAGGTACACCATGCTCTTCGAACAACTAATGGAAGACTATTCCAGCTGCAGTCCGGTGGTGCATCTGGAAAGTAAGAAATAGAAGGTCGTTTGACGACAAAAAGAACACTGTTATACATGTCAAACGCATTTTTTTGGGGCTTAATTTTTGGTGTAACACGGCTGATATAAATGCCTATGACCCTACCACCATGTTTAACTTCATTTGCTCATTGCATATTTTGTAAAGAGCTCATTTTACCTTGCTTTTACGTTTCCTAGTAGTACCTGTATGTTGGCTCCTAATATACTCCATCTGTCCCAATTTATGTGGTGATGTTTGATTAGACACCGAGTTTAAGAAATAAATGAAGATATTTAAACTTGTGGTTTAAAATAAGCCATAGATATATGTACAGCTATAAATCATCTCATTAAAGATAAAAAAAAAACTTTAAAATTAAATTATTTCTAAATTAGGAAGTATGACATTCTTTTTGGGACAGACTAAAACACAAAGTATGACACATAAATTGGGACAGAGGAAATAGAAGTTATCTTTACCGATTTAAAAACTAAAAAATAAACAGTTCAAAGTTTTATCATTTTGAACCACCTATTGCAAGTCAAATAGTAATCATAAACACTTAATAGTCATCATAATAAAAGAGCAAAGTTTCTTTTCCACTTCTTGAGCTATGTTCATTTTTTTCTATATAAGGCAAATAAAATGACTAGGGAAACCCTATAGGCAAGTTGTACCCCGAATCGCAACGAACCCACAAAATAATATGGTTCTCTACAAATAGGGTTCTTGATGCAAAAATTTGTAAGTACCTTTTAGCGCACAACAACGGATTCTTCAATGGTTTAGAGGGTGAACTTAGTCAAAATGAAGAAAACTGGTTTGTAGAGTTATCTAAGTGAAATATCAAATGAACAAAAGCCCCAAAAATCCTGTAACAAAATGAAAAAAAAATGAACTACTGTCGCGGCAATTCTAGATCTGTCAACGGTGTTTTGCAGGAGCATCATTTATCTTTAAAAATAAGGACTAGAAAATTCTATAGATTGATCCTCAGCAGGTACAAGTCACAACCTGAGCACATTTATATGATCTCACAGAAGGTAATCCCCACCCTCAGCCCAACAAACAGGAAAACTAAAAACAGAAGGATCTCATGCTAAGACAACTGTAACCTGTAAGCATTCCTAATGAGCTAGGTTTTATTTCTCCTCTGGGGAGAGGGCCGGATGGCATAGGCATAGGTTAGTATCCATATATTCAGCTAATTCTACCATTGAAACCTGATTATAGGTTGCTCCAGATCATAAAAAATAGCTGGTGATGTGATTCTCTTCTGCATATCCTTATTTTTTTTTAGAATGCTCTTCTGTCCATCCTTGTTGGGGCCCATAATGGAGCATTCAAGGTTAGACCATGAAATCGGTTAATACAAGTTCTAAAGGTGCAGTCTTTCATGTTCTCTCCTGATTGCTGATACCCAATACAGCAGTTTTGGCAGCAAAAACAGTTATCCCTAGAGTAGAAGTGAACTTTATTAGGGAAAATCATCCAACCTAACAGGCACCTATTTAGCCATGAGACCACAACCCCACAATCTATAATGTACCAACCCCTCACTTATGTAGAGTCTCATACTTCTAGATCACAAAATCGAAGCCAAGATATGAGACAAACAGTTACTGAGAAACACCAGCTAATTAGATACAAAGTAACTCTTACTACAGAGGAAAACATAAGCTATGGATAGCAATGAGCCACAAGAGGAATTCCAAGATGATCAATTTAATGATAAATTATCAAACTGATAGTAATAGAAAGGCAAAAGTAGAAGCAGATGATTGCACTACCTAGCATAAGCAGGCAGATCTAAGCATTTCAGCAAAACTTACCAGTTTTTCAGCCATGAACTTTTTACCATGCTCAACATTCTCCAGCAAATCCCTCTTGAGCTCTGCTTTAACGTCCTCACGCCATTTCTTCCAACCATGATGCAAATGGAGGCTAACGGCCTTTGGAACTACGACCTCCCTGTTTCCAAACATCCACTTTAATTCAATCTCAGGGAAACCCTTGACAACTTCATCTGCTGGCGTGTTTACAACAAAATGTTTTTCATCACCATATCTCTTCAATTTTTTCTTAATACGACTCTCGAGGCTCTGTTGCATCTCTCTGGAGTTCTTAAGTGTTTGTTCTATTCGCTGAGCAAACACCATAGAGTCTTGATCAAAAAGGAGTACATTCTCTTCATTTTCCAAAACACTGGGTAGAGCTATCTGCTCTAATAATTGTCTTTGAGCAGTTTGCAGCTCTTCTTTTATCTCAAATCTAGAAAACTTGGTGAGATAGTTTTTAGGCACGCTGCAAACACATAGAACACAAGTATATTAAATGATTGGAACAATATAGTTCACAAACAATATCAGATAGCAAGTTTTTGTTACAAATAGTATTAAACAAAACTAACCTCTTCAAAAGAACAAAAGGATATCTACAGCCTATAAGAATAACATGCTAAACGTCAATTATTTAGTCACCAGCATAAAGTAGATTAGCTGACCAAGGAACAAGTAAAATTGGAGATGGACTTAAATTCTAGCTAATATAATAGCGAACTAAGCATTAAAATGTCTAGATGAGGTATTCCAGGAAAATACCAGAACAATTTACAAGGTTAAATCCTCAAAAGAAAGAAAAAACAATCAGTTCACAACAGAGCTATATGTTTTAGGTGCCAACTAAATTAGTACGTGCACATGGGCGCACCCCAAGATTTTCCCTTAACCTGAGTGCACAATTAAAACAAAAGAGCTCCATGCCAAATTCATGCCCATATCAGGTGTTAGATTAAAAGAAGCACAGCTGCTTTGCCATCATTACTTGTACCAAAGACCTAAATTTTCGATATTGTCTTACCTCCTGATGCTTTCCAGCCTCATTTTCCTTAGAAACTCCTTGACCAAGATTTCACACTCCCTCTCAATAGATGCAAGCTCCCTCACACCAATGCTTAATGCAAGTGTTTCTCTCCTCATAATATCATCGTCTATCTCAGCAATCCTTTCCCACAATCCATTATATTCCTCCTCGCTCCGTCTCACTTCCTCATCCAATTTCGCAACTTTTCCTTTTACTACTGCATCTTCATTGCCCTTAGCCTTCTTCAATAAAGTTTCCTCCTCCCTCTTAATCTTCAGCACTAAATCAATAATCTCCTCTGAGCGCTTCACCAACGTGCCTTTTTCCCCATTTAACAATCTCAGTTCCACATAGAGACCATTCGTGATCTCCTCTTGCAACTCCTTCTTCTTGATCTTCACATCTTTTAGCTTTTCCTCCACACATTTTACATCCTCTTTACCGCAGTTCACCTCCTCTATAACTTTAAGTAACCCCAAGACTGTCTCTAACAATCTCTTAGTACAATGTGAATACACATGTCCCCCTCTACTACTACCTTTCTTTTTTGTTTTGTTAATCAGCTCAGCTGCCGCGGGCGGAGCAGCGATAGCAGGAGGCAATTGAAATCCTAGAATGGGGCAAAATGCAAAAGCAATAGAGAATAATGTGTAGACTAAAGGCTTTACAAAGGGTTTCAGAGGATTTTGGTCATTATTATACCTATCTGGTATTATTGTGTCATTTTTGGTGATAGAACACTCTAGAAGAAGTGTAGCTGGAGCTGAAGTTATAGGAACTAGAAGAGAATTTTTGGGTTTATCTCCTTCACAGGAAGATTTAACAGGGAATTTTTTCAAGCGGATTCGGTTATTAGGGCGATTGAAGAATGGATTTTGAGGAGTAGGGGAAGTGAAGAATGGAGTAGTAGTAGTAGCAGTAGTATACATAATAGCGCGGTGATGAAGGCTAAGACGTTGGTGTTATAGCGCATGAAATTGGGAGAGTAGCAGCATTTCTGAGAAAGTTGAAAGAGAAGGATAAGACCGCTAGGGTTTAATAAAGTTTTACTAGTATCAGTAGCCCTCATCTAAATTTGCTACGTAGGTTACGTGAATCATGTGCAAATAACCTTAAAATATAAATTTCTAAAATAAAAATTATATAAATATTAAATATTAATTAAGAAGCAAGATATAAATTTATTGTTCAAATTTTATAGTAGACAATATTCTTTTTTATATTTATAGCAGCTTAACTACTTGATTCTAGTATTTGCATTTCGCGTCGTTGTTAATATTAAAGAATATTACATGTCACGTTGTAACCTGTCTTGTTTGAGCATATTAGATTATATTATTTTAACAAAATTCTTACTATCAATTTGTTTTTATCTGAATGTCAAATATGTCTTATTCATCACATCATTTTACGCAAATTCTTTTTTCTTTTTGTTCTTTACTTATAATTATTTTATTATTTAATATTATTATACTATTATATAATCTTTTATTAGCTTAACAATTAACTTAATGTCTTGCTTATTATCTTTTTAATAGTTTTTAATAAATATAAATTTTTTATTCTTGAAATTTAATATACTTTTATGCTTATATCCTCTTATTTAGAATTTTTTAATCATTTAAATCTATCATCAATATTTTTAAATATAATTTAATTATTGAATTTATTTGTTTTTAAATTAATTTAAAGTATAGGTACGCTTACACTACCTCTATTTTTTTATATATTCTCTTTCCTACTACAAATTTTAATTAGTTTTTATATTAATGTTTTACCTGCAAACAAAATAATATAACATTTTATTTTAAATTGTAACTTTGAATTAGTCAAAATTAGTAATACATAAGTTACTTGATTATTATGCTCCAAATGTATTGAGTTTCTTATAATAATATTAGATGCACTTAAATTGTCTTTCTTTTTTAGTTTTAAAATACAAATTTAATCTTAATTTTCGCTGTCATTTTATTTCTTTACGTAAATTTTCTTTCTTTTTTAGTTTTAAGATACAAATTTCTTTTTAATTTTCTTTAGTAAAGTTACCTATATTAAAATTTTATTTTTTATTTTTAAAATTTTACTTTTTATCAATATTTTATTTTTCATAAATAAGACTACAATTTCGTGGTATTATCCATAGTTTGAGCATTCTCACCATAATTTTAAGAACTTTCTAATCACAAATTCAAATAGTCTTTCCCTTTCATTTCTAATAGAAAGTTTTTAATAATTTTTTTTAATTTTGCTATTTTTTTAATATAATATATAATCTTATTACGCTTTATGTGGTTTTAATTAACCTGTAACTTTATTTAATATCATTATCAACTACTATGATTTAATATAATATAGATAAATATATAATTTATTTAATCATGAAATAATTATTTATTTTATTTTGAATTATTGCTCGAAAATTTTAAATTATTTAAATTTGTTAATAATATTTTTAAGTATTGTATATTTACTTTATTTTATTTTCAAAACTTATGATTTATAAATATTGTCACATTATGTCTAATTTATTTTTATTATTCAATATTTCTAGGTTTTGATTTTATCTATTAGACTTGAGTTATATGGACTTATCCATATTATGACCTTTCTTATCATAATATAAAAAACTTTCTCGTCTCAAATTTCCCGGCCTGGGAGCCCCGTTTGCCTTTGGTACTTCAGTAGATCTTCTAAAATTAAAAGCGCTACTTTAGCCTTAACTACAACTACATTACGCAAGCCCCGTCGATACCTACCTATAGAGTCAAATTAAAATAAAAAAGTACCAGTGACGGCAACTTTCTAAGTTTATGGATTCAGTCAGCTAAACTCCATCAAACTGCTCAATCAATATCAACAAGATGTCGTGACCGCTTAGGCTTGATTTACCTTGGTTTGAATGTAAACTAAAATAAGCGGCGTTTATTCAAACAAAGAGAACCGAAGGTTTCCTTGTTTAGTAGTACGAAAGTAGTTCTACTATTAAGATATTTAATATTAATAAGAAATATTCAGTGTTGTAGTTGTAGAACAGAATACCGTTCTCCTTTACTTTGACAATACCTAATATTATTGCATTGTCGTGTGGCTTTCATTAGCTTGTTTGAATTTAATATCTATTTCTACCACACTCATTCTAATATAATATAGATAAAAATTAAAAATTATTTCAATAGTAACTTTGACTTTATTGTTCATATTCCAAAATATGATTTTCCTTATCATATTTCAAAAAAAAAACTCGTCTCAAATTAAGATAACTCTTATCATTCTATTTTCTAAATTGGACCGTATTTTCAAAAAACTACATTATGCTTTCAAACTTAAACTAACTGCACTCAATTCAGATATAAAACATAGAAAAATATTTTCTTAATTGTTTGAACACATTATATCTAAATGTTATTGTAATATTTACGTAAAAAATTCATTTGTCCGATTTATCAATATTAATATGACATTATTATTTTTGTTATTAAAATATTTTTTTACTGATTATTTAGTTTTTCTCTTACCTTAGAAATAATTTGTATATTTTATGTAAGATCTTATTTTGCTACTTGAATTTTTTTATTTCTTAAAGTCAATCAATCTTTAATATCTTAAGTAAATTTTAGTTTTAGTTTTATTTTATATTGTAACTTACTCCAAAGTATAAATAGTCATCGATTATCCTAATTTACGTTTTTCTATATTTTTTAATCTTTTTTAATTATTTTTTACCTCCATATTTCTATCTAATATAGAAGAAAATCTATGAGTAGATCAAACAGAGTATGTATGTATGTATGTATATATATATATATATATATATATATATATATATATATATATATATATATATATATATATATATATGTATATATATATATAATATTATATATATATATATACATATATATATATATATACACACACACCCACGGATCTCTTTATTTATGGTTAAGTTTGAGAGTTGTTCTTACTTTATCTTGTTATAGTGTAAAGATGTTAGATCTGATGATAGATCTGCAGATCTACTGATTCTTTTCCATAAAATGGTTAAACATATGCTTGTAATATGAAGAATCTTTGAAGATGGCATTGGGATCCTTTCTGATCTGCAATGTAAGCGTTGTTCCCAGGGATTATGGCGAGGTGATGCCTGTAAATATACCTGGTAGGCTTGCAGATGGTTTAAAAACCTTTGGGTTATTTAGAAGCAGTTCTTTGTAGAACAATCATAAACATTAGCCCTTTTGAGTAAAAGAATTAGTATACTTACAAATCTACCCTCCATATCTAACGTTAAGCACTATAGTAAGATAAAATCTGAACAAACCTCTTACAAGACCTTAAAAGTTATAGATCTATGAAGTTTAACACCAGATCTGACTCTTCCACATATAGTAGAGTTAAGAACTTGAATAACTTCTTTATGAAACCACTTGGTCTCTCGAGCCAAGGATAGGAAGCTTTTTAATTATTCAAATGTCTTACTTTCACTCACTCTCATCTAGGTCTACGAGTTCTTCTTCTTCCTCCTCTTCTTCCAATTTTAAGCTCAAAGAAGAGATTAGTTTCTCTGATTTGCAGCAATCAATTGACGACTGAAAAATCCCCAAACATTCCCAGTCAACAATTTACAAGTCTCAAAAATGGAGCTTGACAAGTGATTATCACATGTCTACCATTGAGCAAACTATTCCTCTAGAGTTAGACCATGAGGAAATCAAACTTCTCAATATCAAATCTATTGAATAATATAGGAGGAAATATAATTACATCCATTTTGGCTTAGTACAAATAGCCGCTAAGCCTTGATCCAGAGAAGGATTGGACACATCACTTCTACTCTGTCTTAGAGATTCTAGATTTCTAGAGTTCAATGATTTATTACTAGGAATGGTTGAAACCAGTCTTTGCAATTGTCTAATTTATTTCGACCGTTTCCCTAACTTCACAGTCTCCCTTAAAGATAGAAATATTTTAGATGCCTTGACCCTTAATATTAAGACTTCTAATTATAAGACTAAAGCTGGTTCTCTTCCAGTAGCAATTATTTACAGAATCCAGTATAAAAGCTATGAGTTCTGCCTTTAACACTGGAGCTATGAGAACTACTCACAAAGGTGAAACTGTTCTCTTTCAGATAGATCTGCAGAGATCTCATCTGTCTATTCCTAAGCCAATTTCTTGGAATCAGGTTTCTCTGCCTGAAAACTGGCTTCTGCAGGATGCCACTCCTGCTCAAAAAATGCAAAACACGGTAGTTTCCCAGATCCAACAACTCCCTTCCGGATCTGTGCTAGTTTCCTTTCATAGATCCCTTAGCCAAAGAGTTAGTTCCTCTGCCTTATCGCAGTCTGAAATCCCATCAATTCATTCTGCTAGACATCCAGTGTCCTCATATCCCACTAGAATCGAGATAGTTGACTTCGAATCTAGAGTTCCACAAGTTAGGTTTAAGGTAGAAAAACCAGAGACGGTTCCCTCTGCCGACACTACCTACAACCGACCATATTCTCCAACTTATACGTCACTAGGTGCCGAATTAGGAGATGACAATATCGTTGGTGCTTTGGAGATAGAATTTGAAATTGATAAAAAAGGTCTCCAAAGGAATTTTACTCTCCTGAAAATCTTTTCAAAAGAACTTGGTTTTTAGAAAAATACAAAGGAGAAGAAAGAAAGAAAATTCAAATAATTTTCTATGATAGTCTAAATGTCATTAAGCAACAAATTAATTTCTTTGAATGGTTTGAAATTTATGCTGATTATAACCAAATCGATTTCCCTTTTTCAACTCAATTTAATGTTTCAAAAATATGGAAAACCAACACTGCGAAGAATTTATTTCCGAACTTCCTCCGTCACAAGAATTTTCGACAAGCTTTGCTAGCAGCTTAGTTACAGCCTCACCTTTCAAAAAGAGAACTGACACTGAGTCGACCACCTATTAAAAATATTTTTGAACAAAATAATTACACTAACAAGTATTTACAAACTCTTGGAGAATACTTGATTTCAAATTCATCTTCAACTTCTCTGAAGAAACCAACAGTAGGAACCTCTACTCCTGCAACTCCTTTATTTAAACCATACGAGATTCCTAGAACCCATACTAGAGAACTTGTTATGCACCGCTCTACAGATTCTCCCAAACTCTCTTAACTACAATAGAGTATAGTGAAAATAGAAAAATCCTTAACAATCCAGGGCACTCCAGTCCAATAGACGGAAGATTCCTCTTCTAAGATCGTAGGAGCTCTAGGAGATACCGATTCAGATAATGAATCTGAACAATTTTCACAAATTTCTCTAGAAGACAAGCCTCCTCTAGAAATAGCACCTATTAAGTCAGAATTTCCCAATTGGCAAAAACCTCAAAAACTCTATTAAACTAGAGCTACACATCCTAACATGGTCTTAGAGGAGAGACCTAATACCATGCAGAATAATTATAATGCTCATAATATCTATGAGTGGAATATGGATGGCTGTTCCGAATATAATATTCTTGCCAAATTACAGCAGATAACCATGGTGGCCACTGCTTACAAAACCTCCCACAATTGTTCGGACCAAAGTACTACTCATGTCTTAGTCGCTGGTTTTACAGGCCAACTTAAGGGGTGGTGGGATACCCATTTAAGCAATGAGGAAAAACAACAAATTTTCTAAGCTGTGAAATTAGATGAATTAGGACAACCGATCCTAAAAGATGGTGAAACAATTCCTGATTCTATCAACACGTTGATTCACACAATCATCAAAACATTCGTAAGTTATCCAGGTATCTTTAGAGAAAAATCCTCTGAAATACTTAACAACCTCAAGTGCAAAACTCTTTCAGATTTTAGGTGGTATAACGATTCCTTCTTGACCAGGATCTAAGAAAGACCAGATGGGAATCTCCCTTATTGGAAAGAGAAATTCCTAGATGGCTTGCCTAAGTCCCTTAGAGATTTAGTCAAAGAAGAATTTCAGAGTCAATATTCCTGTGATATTGTTCCTTACGATCGAATCACCTATGGCCATATAGTTAGCCAGAT
This sequence comes from Nicotiana obtusifolia, assembly GCA_002018475.1. Lineage (NCBI taxonomy): Eukaryota > Viridiplantae > Streptophyta > Magnoliopsida > Solanales > Solanaceae > Nicotiana > Nicotiana obtusifolia. The sequence goes on along the minus strand of MCJB01000803.1, from coordinate 12,013 downwards.
TCAACAAGTTGCTCTTAAAATCTGTAGGCAAGACAAAATGCTTAGGCAACTTGCCAAAGATAGGGCACAAAGACGTAGGGACTTAGGAAGTTTCTGCGAACAATTTGGTCTTCCTCCGTGCGGTAGTAAACCTTATAGGAAGAAAAGTTCTAACCTGATTCTTCCAATATTAGAAAACACAATTCCAATAGGAAAAGGAAACTTTCCTACAAAAAAAATAAGTCTTCCAAATTCTTACTAAAGATGGCAAGACTTCTACTTCCAGCGGCAAATGTTTCAAGTGTGGAAAGCCAGGCCACATCGCCAAGTTTTGCAAAGTCTCTCAGAAGATCAAGAGCCTACAACTTGACGAACCTACTCTAAACAAAATAGAGAAATTGCTTGTTGAATTAAGTGAATCTTCGGATATTACAGACAATGAAATGTCCGACGACGAACAATTTAACAACATCCTAGAAGATGACTTAAATTCATCTACTACATCTTCAGGGGAGTCTGACCAAGATGACCTCCCTCAGATCAATGTTCTCACGAAAGAACAAGATCTTCTTCTTGAAGTAATTGGTGATCTTCAAGATCCTGAACTTAAAAGGATTATTTAGGAAAACTTAAGACAGTCCTTAATAAGCCTTCAACACCCTCATCATCAACTCTTCAAAATCATCCCCAGGTAGCTAATACCTACAATATTACTGATATTTTGAATTCTCTCTGATAGTCCTAAGGTCTCAAAGGTGACCATCTCAAACCTTCAATATGAGATAACATACCTGAAAGAAGAAATTAGGGAAATAAAAGCAAGACAAGAGCTTGATAGACTTGTCCTCCAACAATTGTCTAATGAGCCACAAAAGCTCAAAGAGGTTGTACAGGCAGTTGCAACCTCTGACTAAGACGATGATGAAACAGAATCCTTCTTAGGACATCTTTCCTCTATAAGGATTCAGAAATACCATGTTAGGATAACTCTCATCGTCAGTAAATCTTTTGTTTGGACTGGCATAGCTTTATTTGACACCAGAGAAGACAGAAGCTGCATCCAAGAAGGTGTCATTCCAACCAAGTTTTTCGTAAAAACCAAGGAACGCCTAAGGGCCGCCAATGGTGAAAAACTTAAAATTACTTACAAACTTCCTGCTGTAAAGGTCACGACCTCCCAAAGGAACCAAACTGGTTCATCCAGACTCCATTTCTCTTAGCAAAAGACCTTTGCAATGCAGTAATCCTAGGTATTCTTTTCATTCAACTTTGCAAACCATACCTGGTTACGAACAAAGGCATTCATGTGGATTATCCCACAAGCAACGTCCTTCTTCCTTTCTACAAGCCTCCAAGTTATGAAGTCATACATTCTTTGCAAAATAAAGAAAAATAAATTATATTTTAAAAGAAGATGTAGCTTTCTGAAGAATACAAAAGCAGTTAATTAATTCTGTAATTTCTTTTAAAATTAAATGTTTAGAAGCTAAGATTAAACAGGAAGCTTTATTCCGATTTGCCAATGGCATTTTGGAAACGTAAAAGGCATATTGTTGGGCTTCCTTACGAGCCTGACTTTGACGAGAAAAACATCCCAACTAAAGCTCGACCCATTCAAATGAATCACGAGCTTACAATGCATTGTCAAAAAGAGATCAATGATCTCTTAGACAAGAAGATAATTTCCCCTTCAAAGTCTCCCTGGAGTTGTGCAGCATTCTATGTCAACAAAAACTCCGAAATCGAGCGCGGAGTCCCTCGTTTGGTTATCAACTATAAGCCTTTTAACGCAGTACTTAGATGAATTAGGTATCCTATTCCTAACAAGAAAGACTTATTACAAAGAGTCTATGCTGCCACAATTTTCTCTAAATTTGATTTAAAATCTGGATTTTGGCAAGTACAAATCAACCCAAAAGACAGGTACAAATCTGCTTTTACAATCCCTTTCGGACAGTACTAACGGAACGTGATGCCATTTGGATTAAAGAACGCCCCTTCTGAATTTCAGAGGATAATGAATGATATCTTTAATCTATATTCCAGTTTTGTTATAAATTATATAGATGATGTCTTGATTTTCTCAACAAACATCGACCAACATTTCAAACATCTAGGCATTTTCTTTAACACTATTAAACAAAATGGATTAGCTCTGTCTAGAACTAAGTACAGCTTATTCCAGACAAACATCAGGTTCCTTGGTCATAACATCCAATAAGGGACTTTTACTCCTATTCCGCGATCTCTCCAGTTTGCTGACAAATTCCCAGATCAAATCCTGGACAAGACACAAATTCAAAGGTTTCTTGGTTGTGTCAACTATATTTGTGATTTCATTCCGGGATTAAGAATTCTACTAAAGCCCCTTCACGACAGATTGAAAAAGCCTCTAGTTCCTTGGACAGATGCCCAAACCAATGCTATCAAGCAACTTAAGTTGAAAGTCAAAAATCTCCCCCTCCTAAGTCTCCGCGATCCATCTGCTTTTAAAATCATAGAAACAGATGCGTCAGACAGAGGATATGGTGGTATCTTAAAACAAATTAAAAATGATAATGAAAGTATTATTTCTTTTACATCAAAGCACTGGAATAGCTCAAAACAGAACTGTCACGACCCAAGTCAGAGGGCCGCGACGGGCACTCGGACCCTACCTGCCGAGTGCCGGCATACCTGCTATCTTACTTTCTTTGTTATCTATGAGGTCGACGATGCGAGTATGAATGGTAACAATAATCACAATCGACTGAAACTTTTCGATAAGTACATATCCATACATATCAGCTGAAGTACTATACAATGACATGAACATACTGATATACATAACGAGGCCAACAAGGCTGCAATGCAGAAGCTATACAACAAAATACATTTCCCGACAAGGCAATCCAACTATGCATAAACCCATTGTCTATTGTCTATGAGCCTCTACCAGAAGACAAACAATGCGACCTGTGTCGGAACAGGGCCCCGACATACCCGAAATGCCTATAACAAAATGCGTACCAAGACCACGGCAAGTCCGAAGGATGAATCTTGCCAATATTCGCTAAACTGAGCAGCCTACTATGGCAGGGGAGCTTCATCTATATGTCTATCCGGACCTGCAGCACGACATGCAGCGTCCACAAGAAAAAGGACGTCAGTACGGATAAAGTACTGAGTATGTAAGACAGGAAACATAATATAAGAACAGTAATATGCATCAGGATAAGAAACATACAGCCTGTACCATCTGAATGCCTCTGAGGGTGACTAACCATGTCATGCCTAATGTGCATATGCATATACATATATATCCTTTTAAAATCATCATATACATATATACGCCTCTATAGGCCTCATCATCATCATATACATACGCCTCTGTGGGACTCATCATCATCATACCCAACTGATCAGTGGTTGCACAATAGGTGCCTGCCCGGCCGACTATAGCGCGGCGCGGTAAAGTAAAATAGCTGTCGTATATAGGGCGACTAAGTAGAGTAAAACATATATTTGCACAATAGGTGCCTGCCCGGCCGACTATAGCGTGACGCGGTAAAGTAAAATAGATAATGCATGCTGGAATCATACGAATCATACTTTCATGGTGACGTAAGGTCGAAGAAATAACAACATATCAATCCTCCTTTAAGAGGGGAAACAATATGAGCACTCCTACCTTCTAAGAGTAGAGTATCTTTTGGGGCTCGTCCATTGTATCATGTATAAACGGAGTCGTGCAAAAGAAAGAAAGGGATGGTCTTACATACCTGGTATTCTCTGCGCCAATCTCAAGCTTCACACAGTCACAATTCCTTAGTCTACAATGAAGAAATGATTCTATCATTATCCTCTAAACGTTATTGTCACAATCAACCACAGCCCTAATTTATATGGTGCTTCTCCATACCCTTCTTCCTCTAAAACTCCACAATGTTAGTAGTAAGACATGCAACTCAACAACAACCCAAAACAACCACAACCCAGTCCATTACCACTAGTTAACTTGAACTCATGGCTTCCAATCACCATCCCTTGAGTTCTTACATGCATAGAATGAAATACCATGAATTCCCAGGAGAAAGAATGTATGAAAGATACTAGTAACTTACCTTGCATGTGGGATAACTCAGCCCTCTTCCTTGGTTCTTCAACCTCTAGGTCTCATTCTTAATTAGGGCTTGAAGGAGAGGAAAATCAACTAGGGCTTTTCCCTAATCCTTTAATCTCTAGATTCTTTTCCCCAATTAGAACTTGGAAGAAGGAGAAATTGGTTAAAGTTTGTGTGGGACTTTGAGAAAGGGTCGCAGGGGGGTTCTACTGGTTTTGGATTTAAGAAAATGGTGAAAGAGCTAGTCTATGCCCCTTTTATAGGTCAGTAAATAAGTGACACACGTGTCTGACGCCTACAGGTCTGTGACAGCATTCTCGTCGCAGAATCAACATGCGGTTCGCATTTTGGACGCGAATCATGGCCTAGAAATCTGTCTCATTGTGCGATGAAGGAGATCATTTTTGCGGTTCGCATTTTCAGTATGCGGTCGCATACTGACCGCATTCCTGACATAGATTTCTGCCCAGAAATCTATCTCAGTTTGCGACACATTAGGTATAATATGCGGTTCACATTTTAAGAATGCGATCGCACTTTTGGTCGCATTTCTGGCATTGGTCTTTGCCCAGAAATCTGCCTTGGTCTGTGATTTCAGTGTTAGATATGTGGCCCGCATGTGGCTTTTGCGGTAGCATATCCAACTTTGTGAAGCCCTTTGCTCTTTTATTGACTTTTTAGACTTCTTTTTTGATTCTTAGGCCCTTATACGTAGACTATCTTACGACGCAATCTAACGTACGAAATTACGGGTTGTAACAAGAACTATCCAACAATTAAAAAAGAAATTTTGGCAATTGTTTTACGCATATCGAAATTTCAATTAGATTTATTAAACCAAAAGTTCTTGCTTCGCATTGACTGCAAGGCAGCTAAGTCTGTTTTACACAAGGATGTGCAAAATATTGCTTCAAAACATATTTTCTTCAGATGGCAAGCTATTTTATCAATTTTTTATTTTGATATTGAATATATAAAGGGAAGCTCAAATTCCATACCTGATTTCCTAACCCGTGAATTCCTTCAAGGCAGATAAAATGCCTAAAAAACCAAAGCCCCCGCGGTTAGCCTTACCAGCCCCGGAGGAAAAGCAACAACAGCAGGCTTCCACACAACAGCCTAAAGATGTTTCAATTTCAGCAGTTTTTCAACAACAACAGACAACAACAGTAGCTGCAAAAGAGCAGCAAACAACAGAAGCTGGACCAAGCCAGCCAAAATGTTGATACCTGCAAACTATGCCATGAAAGGAATCCCAATAGTGGTCTCATCACAGCCGATTCCGGCCAAACAAATTTCAATTGCCCAACCTCGAAGATGGGAAGATATCGCCTAAGAAGAATCCTCTTCTGAAGATGATATTTAATTTGCATAGCCGCATGCTTCGCAGTGGACGGCAAAAGATTTTGAGGGATGGATACAACTCATGGGCCTTACTTCAAAAGCACCCATGACTCCTCTCGACCAAGAGGAAGTGGCAAAGTCGATGGCTCAACTCCTTGAAGCAGCCACCATATCTTCCGCCAGATCTTCTTCAGCTTTAACTTCAGCTATGGTTGCAAAAAGCACCACGCCTTCAACTTCAACCGTGACTGCTACAAGCACCACAAAGAAAGAAGTGGTGGTAAAAAAACCCCCACTAAAAGACAAGTGGTGGCCAAAAGCCCCACTGCACAGAGTACGATGCCTTCTGCGCCTAAGCAGGCACTTTCTTCACCCGTGCCTTAGCCAATTTCTTCAGTAGGTCTTTTTTCGGGGAACCTCAATATATTAAGAACGAGATGACTTAATCACTCGTCCAAACGGAGCCACATCTTTGGGATTCTAACCCTCTAGTAGTAGCCAAAAAGATGCTCGACCCAACATCCAACTTTCTCCAGAAAACTCCTGTTTATAACCAGAAATTCTATGAATATATCCTTACAGACACTCACTCTTGTCTGTTTAAACCTTTTTTGGACAAAACCCAAACCTATATCACCCATACCACAGTGTGGATAAACAAAATCATCTCGTCGAAGGAATGGGGTGATCACCCTATGGAAGTTAAAAAACTTTCCCAGCCATTTTTTCCCCAATTTTTCAGTTACTATGATTATAGGGATGCGTGGTTTAATACACTGACCTTTCAAAATCATACCAACAAACATTCGTATTTTCTCCTTTGGGGAAAAAACTTGCTAGTAGATTTTTCCCAATGGTTTCTGCACCAACGGTGGCCTATTTACGACCATTTGGCAGATATATTTCCTACACCAATGAAAGAAGGATTTGAGTATTTCTGTTCCAGATTTCACGGAGATCAGCACATTCCCCAGTTGTTCCTATTTTCCCTCAAATTCCACATCCCATGGATATACACCCAGAAGTTTGTTTTTCACAAACGGGAAGGATTCAGAGGTATGCCTTGGTTAGCCCTTCATGGCTACTGTAAGTGGCACAAGGCATGGAGAGATGCCACGGAAACTTACTTACGAGCAGTTGAAAAATGGTTTTCCAGCAACCCCAAATTTCTATCACCTATTGATGTAGCAAACACTTTATTTTTGCAGCAAAAAAGGCTAGTTCAAGCAAAGTTAGCAGGCTCTACCAGCAAAGAAGACTACATCCAGGAGATGTAAAACCTTCTACAACAGCTCAAGGGAAAAGTTCCCGATCAACATTCATCCAGTTCATCTAAAGAACAATCAGAAGAAGAGGATGACCCTGACTATGGCCCAGAATAAGTCAAAATTAGGACCAATTTGTCGCTGACATCAGATATGACGCCAGCAAAGAATTTTTCAGAAAGTTACTATAGCAATGTTGCTGTAGATTACTGTGCACTTATCGCTGTAGATTACTGTGCACTTTTCACTGTAGCAAAACACTATACACTTTCACTGTAGCACGGTCTATAATTCTATAAATAGACCCCCTCACTCACGGAAGAGGGCATTCAATCCTTCTCCCAAATTTCAGAATTCTCTCTACACATTTCCTCTCTCTAAACCCTCTCACACTTATGAGCTCTATACCCTGTAAGCTTTTAAGTTTCAATTTTTTAATATCTGTATTTTAATTTTTTGTTATCAATAATACTTCTGGTCGACTCTGCCGCCAGATTTTATGTTTTAATCTTGTGTTAGCATACTTGCATTCGGTTGGCTCTGCCGCCTATTTTATTTAGCATACGTTTGCATATGGTCGGCTTTGCCACCTGAGTTTTTCTTTATTTATTGCTTCCTGTTCCTTACAATCCTCGTATTTTTCCGGTCCCCTCTACCCCCTCGAGGACTATATATATATATATATAGATTAGATTTGTCTATGATCAATTTAGATTATGTATAAGATTCATTCAACTATTTCTATTAATTATATTTTTATTTATAATTTTTAATTATTAATGTTGTCCTAAGATTGCCAAGTGACTTCATTTTAGCTTGCCACTTGGCTTAACCACAATGCATACTACCTTCCTTTTAATATAATATAGATTTACTGATTATTTAATTTTTTCTTACCTTATAAATAATTTGTATATTTTATGTAAGATCTTATTTTGCTGCTTGAATTTTTTTATTTCTTAAAGTTAATAAATCTTTAATATCTTAAGTAAATTTTAGTGTATTTTATATTTTAACTTACTCCAAAGTATCTCATAGAAGAAAACATATGAGTGGATATATATATATATATATATATATATATATATATATATATGTATGTATGTATGTATAGAGAGAGAGAAAGAGAGAGAGAGAGAGAGAGAGAGAGAGAGAGAGATTAATTAGATTTGTCTAAGATCTATTTAGATTATGTATAAGATTCATTCAAATATTTCTATTAATTATGTTTCCATTTATAATTTCTAATTATTAATGTTGTCCTATAATTGCCAAGTGACTTCATTTTAGCTTGCCATTTGGCTTAACCACAATGTATACTATCCTCCTTTTAATATAATATATATTATAAAACCCCGTAAAAAGAGCCGGCGAGCAAAGTCAATACAGCAAGGGCCAGACAAACGGTCTCCTATTTTTTCTTCCTCTCCATTCTTCTCCTTTTTTTTTTGCAAATTATCCTTCTTTTTTGCCTCTTTTTCTTTCCCTCTTTCAACTTTTTCTATTTACTTTAATGAATATACAATTATAAAAAATCACACAACTGTTATGCATTAAAACAATGTGTTTGGGTTATAATATAAATTTTAAAAAAAATAAGTTTCCAAAAACGATCAATATTGATCTCATTTAGCAAGTTCAACACAGCAAGAGATCATGTCCCATAGAAATCCTGAAATGCATTATTTTGAATTTTGAATACTTTTGTAGAAATATCTTATGAAAATTATTATTATTTTTATAACCTAATACTAAAAGTAAAAAAAAATAATACAAAATACTTTTATTACGATTTGTTAAATATCACAAATTGAAGATTTTGATTTTTTAGAGATTTGAGAATGAAGTGATTGGCCATATAGCTCCTACAAAAAGAATTGGTAAGTGACAATATAAAGTTGTCAGGATCCAACTGCTGGGGTTTCCAGCAGTGATAGCTGAACTAATCAGATAGGTCGCCCTAAACCTTATGCTGACATTTATATCGCCTATCGTAGCGGTGATGGCGCCTAACACTGCTCGCTGGGCAAGCCAACAACCAATATGCATAAATAAACTTCAATAACAGTATTAAGTAGTCTCAAATACAGATTAACATAAATAACTGAAGCCAAAATAGCGATACAACTTAAAACCATCCCAAAATCTAGTGTCACCGAGTATATGAGTTTTATATAATAAGTAAATACAAGGTCTGACTCAAATACAATATTGTCCGAAAAGACTAAATAGTGATAACATGAAATAAGGAAAGGGATATCAAGGCTTGCGAACGAAACAACAGTGCTACTCAAAATCTCCAATTAGTCCAAACCTGGCTCACGGGAAGCTACTACGATCAGTAACACATGGATCTACATATAAAGTGTAGAGTGTAGCATAAGTACAACCGATCTCATGCACTCAATAATTACCAAGCCTAATCTCAGGATGAAAGAAGTGGCGAGCTTGGCAAGGTCCGATGCTCACTTTCCAAAGCCAACAACAATAATAATAGCAGAACAATAGTATATAGCGGAAAAGCAGCTTAGATAATAACAGGTTCAACTCTAACACAATAAGAAGATAAATAGGAATGCTTTTTAGAAATATCAGTTAAGGCATTAGCTTTTTCCACAGAAATCACATAGACAAAGATTTATCAAGGTAAACTATGATTTCAAGCTCTAAGCATCAAGTAGAGACATCAAATACTAACTAGCATGAGAAAAATACAACTCTATACTTGCATGTAAAATCAATAATTTCACAATCAAATCGTCACATATACACAATCTCAGCATATTCGGAATGCCTAGCACAAGTACCCCTTAATCATACTCTCAACACTCTCATGTTGCCTGGCAAATTGCCCATAGATCATATCATACGCACACACACACACTCAGCACTATACGGGTGTCCGACATAAGCCCTCACTAAGCACATATCACTCACGAGGCCCAAAGTAACATGGGTTATCACTTAACCCCAGAGGGGCAGATCCTAGCCCAAGCGTTGATCGAATCTAAGTCAACAATCAATATCACTCAGCCCAATATAGAGCCTGGCTCACGCATCACCTTACTATCAATATCCTGCAGTCCAATATGAGGTCTGGCGCACGCGTCACCTCACTATAAATATCAACAAAGATTTATAGTATAACATCAGTCATCAATCTGCTCAAGTCTCTGTATGCCAACATCTCATAGAAACATAATTTAATATATCACACGGAATATACCAATGTGCCACATTTCAGCTCAAACTCGTGTCACACACGAGGACATTAGAAACATATGAGATAACATACAAATAGTGTACAGAGACAGAGATATAACACGCGGATATAATATCATGACTGAAAAGTATGACTATGGTTAAGGCAAATAGCTCAACATAGCAAAAATAGCTTTATCATGCCTCAACAAATAAGCAAATAGCCTAGACATTATTTCTAACATGAATAATTGCTCACATAGTCATACAAATGGAAAAAACACGATATGAAACAAGCATGATAGGAAAACAAGGCATATAATAACCTAAGATATACCCGAATTATGAATAACAACGATGCACGCATATACGCTCGTCAACTTGCATATACGTCATTCCCAACATACGACCAGGACTAGGTAAGCCAATATGCAATAAAGATGCAAAACAACGAAACAAGATATAATATGGATGAAAGAACATAATTAGTGAAATAAATCTTCGACAATAGATAATACATAGATACCGTAATATCAAATTCCCAAAACCAGGTAGTACAACTTCATGAGCTTTAAAATTGAATTCAAGAAGATGTCTCAATAGTACAATACTGTCTAAATATATAAATAATAGTATGAAGATAAAAGAAGGGTAATCCAATGGTCCTGCGATGATCATGCAGCACTACCTTGAATCCTCTCTATTACTATGAATCCTCTCTATTACTAAACAATGTTCACTCCTAAGATCCGGTACTGCAAACGTCCGGATCTACACAAAAATGTTCAGAAACGTAGTATGAGTACAAGATAACGTGTACTTAGTAAGTATCAAGACTAATCTCAGTGAAGTAGTGACGAGGTTAAAGTCATGTGATACTCACTAATCAAGAACTTGTGCAGCTATAATACTCAGTACAAGAATATAACAAGAAACAATATCAATCAAATCAAGTGATGTCAACTCAGCATCGATAAATCAACCTTAACAATCGAGTCATCAACAAATATCAGAGGCATATAGTAGCATGTTAAAATTCAACATAGAAGCTTATAAAATTCCTAATAAGGCATAAAGGATTCACTTGCTTGGTCAAAGTTTCCACTTTTATGCTCAAAATTCACCATCATCGGATTCTATATCAGAATCCACTAACATCAATAAATTTACCATAATATGTGTGTACGCCATCAAGAGAGAAAACGAGAGGGCGAACCTAGGGGGTGGATCCAAATCCACACGTTGCACAATTTAATATACTCGTGGAAATCTAGCAAAGAGAAGAAACCAGACGCCTCCTTCGCCGGTACCGGCTCCGGCCGGTGAAGCCAGTGCACTGACTACCTATATCTCCAGAAACAAAGCTTATCCCAGTTCGAAAGGTCACTACTGAAAGTACTATAGAGGAGAAAACTGTCATCTCTTTCAAAGCTCACCGACGGTCTCTAATGGCGACGCCGGCCGGCGATTCTCCGGCTGGCCAGCCCTCGTCACCTACCCCCTGCTCACCCAACCCAAGACACCAACATAACCCCAACTCAATCTCTAGATTTCACTAAAATTCTGAAGCCAGCTACTTTAAACAGCCCGAGTACAAAAAACCCTAGCCAACAAATTGACCCAATCACTTTCCGGCGAGCTACTTATCTGCATGGCCAAGCAATCGTGAAATTCACTGAAGCAGAAGTCACTCGCATGAATCGCATTGAAGGTCTACAATTTGCTGTTATAGGGAAGTTTTCGTACGGCTGGCCAGAGATTCAAGAGCTCAGAAAAATCATACCGATACAGTGTGGTATCAAAGGGGAATGCAACATCGGATACTTCAGAGAGAAATTAGTCCTCATCAGATTAACACTTTGGGAAGACTTCATCAAGCTCACCTCCAAAAGTACATACTACCTAAAAGCTAAGGATGGTATCGAATATCAGATGAGACAACAGATTTATGATACAAAATTCAAGATGGGTGAGGAAACGCCAATGGCGATGGCGTGGATTTCTTTTCCGCAACTATTACCTACCTACTTCGTTAAAGAGTGCCTTTTCTCACTCGCATCAGCCGTAGGCAAACCGGTTCATCTTGATTTGGCCACAATCAACAAGACGAGGCCCAGTTGTG
>MCJB01000801.1:3987-21431 GCA_002018475.1 Nicotiana obtusifolia | reverse complement strand
AGGATGAAGCAGTCAGAAAAATAAAGGAGATATGTAAAAATGTCAAGTCTCTCTACATCCCTTCAGATGGGAAGAAGATACTGCAAACTGATGCCAGCCATGAATATTGGAGTGCTGTTCTATTTGAAGAAAAAGATGGCCAGCGGAAAATATGCGGATACGCCAGTGGAAAGTTTAAAGATGCCGAGCAACATTATCACTCCACCTTCAAAGAAATTCTTGCAGTAAAGAATGGGATCAAGAAATTCAATTTCTTCCTTATCCATACAGAATTTCTAGTGGAAATGGATATGAAGGCTTTCCCAAAAATAATCCGGATAAATTCAAAAATTATCCCCAATCCTCAGATTCTCAGATGGGCTCAATGGTTCTCTCCATACAAGTTTCAAGTCAAGCACCTGAAAGGAAAAGATAATATTCTCGCAGATTTTCTATCGCGATCGGAAGATTTCTCAAAAATATTTTCTCCAGCAAAACTGAAGCCAAACAGCCACATCTTTATGTTTTCAATCACACCGGGAACTAGTTCATTAAAACCAACAGATCATCCACCGGAGTTGTTCAACCTCATGGATCCCTTTGATCCTTCAATTGTTATGGAAAGAAGAACTTATTATGAACTCCAAGTTTTCCGGCAATATGGAAGATCCATTCTCAAACCTTTTGGCGTCAATCCAGAATATCCATTCTGCCATATATTCATAGCTCAAGCCAAGGATTTTTCACAAGAATTATTATGGTTTTTCTGGTACCTATGCCATCAGTATTATATTTTCATGGAATTCAAATGCAACGTCTTCAAGAATTTTGATACCATCGCACCAGCCCTTAGAATATTTTTATTATGGTTCAAGCCTTGAAAATATTGGACTAAATGTTTCAGCGATTCCTTCGCAGCAAAATTATTCATGTTTCATAGGCCAGTAAAGATTATTAATGAAAAAGTCCAGGCGCAAGCCGAGGCATCATTCTGGTGGAAATTTCCCGTGTCCATTTTATCAATGGAGGAAGAGTATAGCGAGGCACAAAGAATCATTTTCCAGCAAAATAAGTGCATCCCAAAAGAGATACGGCCAAAAGAATAGGCAAGCTGGAATTATACCAGTACCCATCCTCACTGGGAAAGAGTCCGGGAAGCAGCAAAAGAATATCAAACACCATATGAAGTCATCCGAGAAAAGATCACTAATGACATTTCCAGATTAAGGCTACGGATTACATCTCTCAGTCCAAAGGGAAAGGAACATAGCAGTGAAGGACCATCAAGTCCCAGGCCCTACTTCACAAGGTCTTCAAAAAGATGCCTGGAAGACAATTCTGTGATCGATAAAGGATGATTGACTTAATCCTTGCTAATCCCACCTTAATCTTTCATTACCTACCAAAAAATCCTCAAAAATATCCTACCCATGCCAAGACAAATTCCCACATCTTTCCATACTAGTCGGGCCCTACTTCTCGTTGTTTTCCTACCATAATCATCCAAAAACTCTCAAAACATATCCTACCCATGCCAAGACGAATTTCCACATCTAACCATGTTATGCGGGCCCCATTTCACCTGGTTTTCACATGCCTCCACATGCTTCTTCACATGCAACACAATACAGTCACATGGCGTCACATGCTACACCATGTATATTTCACCCCGTTCACATTCTTTCAAGTGTTTTTAGTGGTTTTGCCTAAAGTCCTTCACATGCCGAGAGGGACCCGCTTGTAGATAGGTTTGCCATGTAAGATAGGTTTGCTTTATCTAGAATGTTTGTCTTGTAATAACCTCCTAGTCCTATATAAAGGAGGGCTTGTAGTAGTTGTAGGATCATCAGTAATTTATCTTGTAATCTTTGTAAATCTCTTGTGTTATATTACATATGAGTTCTTTCTAAATTTTCCTCTTGTTCTTTCTTTCGAAGGGATGGAAAGGCCGGTCCATGTATGAAAATAAAGTAAGTGTACTCTTTGAAAGTTAGCTTATTATAGTACGGTCCATGTATGAAAATAGAGTAAGTGTACTTTTTAAAAGTTAGCTTATTGTAGTGCGAAAGTTTTCTGAGTTATGAACAGCTAACGTTGGTTATAGTACAAAAATTTTCTGAGTTGTGTAGCTTGGCAAGGTTGAAGCCAGCCCCCTTTGTAGGAAAACTTTTGCGACTATAAACAAATTAACTGTTTGTGTAGCTTGGCAAGAGCCAGCCCCTTGGTGTAGCTTGGCAAGAGCCAGCCCCCTTTTTGTAGGAAAACTTTCGTACCTATGATTAAGCTTGCTTTCCTCGAGTCGGGTTTTTTCACCTTTTGAGCCGGGTGTTTTTCACGTAAAAATACTTGTGTTTTTTACTTTCCGCATTTATTATTCCGCAACAGTAATATAAGGAACATATAGAAGGACTAGGTTCTTTTATAATTTTTGCACGCAAAAAATTGAACACCACAGAAATCACCCTTTTGTGTGGTATTGAAGTAATAAATGCTACTGTTTTCATTTTATAGCATTCTAAAAAAAGCTTGAGAGCTTTGTTTTTCTTCACGATCTTCCCTCTTTAATAAATAAATTATTATTAACATAAAAGTAGAGGTAGATAAGACAGAATATCCTAACTGACCTGACTCTTTTTTTTTTTCGGGGCAAAATAATCATGATTTCCATTGTAGGTATTATTTCTTTTCATTAGTTCACTTACTCTTCCTTAATAATAAATATAAATAAAAAGGAGGGATACTAACCGTGGGAGAAACTTGCTTTGAAGTTATCTTTCCCAGCAGTAGTTACCTTATTCATCTTCAGCTGACTCAAACTTACTTTCAATATTCATAGATTTTTCTTAACTTCCATTAATTGTATGTCCTATTTACTGTAATCTACGGTGTTTGTCAGTCAGTACAGTACGGTACAGTATTTAGATATTTCAGTCCAATATTTTTGATGTTCGATTTTTTAAAATGTATATCAATACCATACGTAATTAAATTTAGTATGATTAGCAGGATCTTCCCTTTTCTTTGACCAACGGGTCCTCAAACCTTTATAATTTCGTACCGAACCTGGTCTCCATCTTCAAACTTCTCGTTCGATGAGACCCCAAGTTTCGTTGTTTTTGTTTTCTAGGTCACGCCTTAACCTCGTTAGAAAGCGGAGTTGGCTAGATGCCCGCATATCTTTTACGTCACCGCCCACATAGTCCGCAGGGTCTTTCACTAAATCGCATTTGCCAGGGCTGAATCCCCTTCTTGAGCGATCGCCTTCGCTCATTGACAGAACGCCTTCTCCTTTAGATTTCGGTTATTCAGTCTAGCAACTTCTGTTTGTTCGGCTCAAATATTAACTAGTGCATAAGCCACAGATTGTAATATTCTTAAATAAGGTACTCTCAAATACGAAAATAAAACATTACTAATACAGTGAAAAAAAAAAAGATGAAAATCAAAAATGCTAAATCTAGACGGAGGAAAGGTTGAAATGTAAGTAGGCAATCAAAGAAAAGGGGAAAAAATAAGTATAGTGGGGGGAAATGTGGTAAAGGTTAAAGAAAAATATAAAAATAACGGAGACGAAAATTTAGAAATTTAATATTTATGTTATAATCAATAATATATTTATTATGTAACTTAGTATATATTTCGGTACGGTATTGGTATTTTGATATTTTATTTTTAAATCCGAATACCATATCTAATACTAAATTTTTTTTAAAACTTAAACTAAATACCATACCAAATATCAAATTATCAATATTAAGTATCAAAATTTTCGATTTCGTTAGTGTAATTCGGTATTTACTAAATTATGCACTGCCATCTAACCTTGATTCCACGACTTTCCTTAATCTATTCAAATCTCCTTAATTGCTTAGTCTTCCCTTAATACTGGAGGATTGTTGCAGATTACATCCCAATATCTATATATTCAAGTTTTTCACATAATCACCATTTCCTCCTACAGTAAAAAGTAGTCTGATGCACAAGACATTTTGTATTTACGTAGAGTACGGGGAAGAATTACAGCTCAAGGGGTGCGACGTAGACAACCTACCCTAATGCAAGCGTCAATGGTTGCTTCCACCAGTGGTGGAATCCCATTCAACCGAGGGGTATCAATCGACTCCCTTTCGCCAAAAAATTACATTGTATTGCTAGATTTTATTTTTTATTTTATGTATATTTACTATACATTAATTCCTCTTGATTTTACGGTATATTTAAATTCTTATATTTGATATCCCTTGCTCAAAATCTTTGCTCCTACTGACTTTCACGGTTCGAACCCGTGTCCTATAAATTTTAAGGCTTCACTTCCCTTTCCTCGTGCAGTGTGATCAATTAATCCTGAAAATAACTTAAAGCACATATATGATAAAATTATTTTATTTGCTACTAAGCTTTGGAATAGGTAAATATATATAAGATCCTATTCCGATTATATGGACGAGATAGTGAGAAAAGAAGATTCGATTTAAAAGTGTGGTTAAGGTCAAAAGCTACTAGGAGCAATAAAGCTGGTAGCATTATGAGGAGAATCAAATTACGTTAAGAAAAATAAAGAAAATCCTATGGTCGACGTTGAATAACCTTTTCTTATTATTATTTTTCCACCGACTAACCCATTTTCCTTATAGCTCTTTCATTTATTTATTAATCTTTATTTCAATCAACTTTACTTCCCAAACATCATTTTTTATTGGCTTTCCATTTTCAGCAACACCTACATCCAATTTATGTTCAGTAGAATCAATATTTGTATTTTGATTAATAAATTGCCAATGCTTTCATGTTGAAGTAAGAGAAAGTAGTAATGACGTTTTATGTTGAGAAGATATCAACATTAATCACTGAATGATTTTTCTCAGCTGTACTAAATTGTGTGACTAATTCATTACCCAAAAAATTTAAACTGTCAGAGTACATTTTTTATTTACATAATTACATCTTCATTACACCTTACTGCGTGTGCTTAATCTTTTCATCGATTACTAATATGGATGTATTTTTATGAAAGGTGACGATAAAACTCGACCTGAAGGGCAATGTTCGATATCTTAACTCTAACTATGTATCTCCAGCTGGAATTCTATGCATCATGCATGATCATGCACAAGAATCGTACACATAAACCAAGAAATTATTCAAAGTTATGTTTATCTATCTCCAGTTAATATGATTTTTATGTTAGTTGAATAGAATCTATATTTGACTTGCATGATTAGGCAAGACTGGAACATTTATTGTTGAGAAGATCTCACCAACTATATCACCAAAATGATTTTTCTCAATTACATTGAACTGTTTTACCAACTTATATACAAACTTAAACTATATATTAGAATTATATATATATATATTTTTTTAATTACATTTTTAATACGCCCCTCTTGTGTGAGGTGAGCTTGATTCCTTTTTACGAGTCAACAACGTGAATACTTTTCTTTGAATAAGGATGGTGGTGAGACTCGATGCAGTCCTATATTGAATTGTGAGATCATCCCTTTACATATGAACAAAAAAAAAGTCTTAATAGGATGATACTTATTTTCATACAGGTGTTGTTTGGTTGTCGTTAGCTCGTGTCATGAGATGTTTGGTCAAGTCCTATAACGAGTGAAGCCCTTGTTTTGTGTTGCTAAGACATGTGTCTAAGGAGAAATTCTTTGCTTCCGAAGTGAACCGAGAAGCCGAGTAACATGCCAGATCTCTGTGAGAAAAATAAAATAAAGTCGATTTTTTGGAAAAACATAGATTTCTCTAGAATGTCCTAGTGTAGTATCCTTAATATTTATCTAGTAGACACATCTAGATGTTCTAGAATATTGTGGGAAGATAATGTTATTTAGTAGACACATCTAGATATTGTAGAGTATTGTGTGAAGATAAGGTTAACTAGATTTTTCTTGTATATGTTCTAGAATATTATCTAGAACCATCCTTAGAGAAGTATAAATAAGGGTGGCCATTGGCATTTGTAACTAAGCCAAAATCAAGAAAGCCTTTTTTCAATAACAAAGTTATCTTCTCCGAAACTTTTCTTCTGTTTTCAAAACTTCCTCTTCTCTAGTTGAATCTTCCTATTTTTAGTTAACGATCTTGGGCTAGCAGAAGGTCTCCAAATAATACTTTTCTTCTTCTATTCTTTACATGGTATCAGAGCCATAGTTGACTTCTAGATATATTTGCAAGGTCGGATTAGTGGTTGATTCAACTAGTTTCTCTAAATGGATTTGGGTGGTCGTGCTAATGGACTGAGGATGGAGTTATTGAACCAGTCTAACTACAAGGTATGGAAGACTTGTATGGAGTCATACCTTGTTGGTAAGGATTTGTGGGAAATTGTCAATGGGAGTAACACAAATCCTCCTACTAACGCACCAAAAAAATAGCAATGCGCGTAAGAAATGGAAGTAGATTAATGCTAAGGTGGAGTTTATCTTAAAGAGTTCTATCTCTCCTAATTTATTTGATCATATTATAAGGTGTAAATCAGCTCATGAAATATGGAGGACCTTCGATCGGCTGTTCAACAACAAGGGTAAAGCTCGGCTACAAATTTTGGAGAATGAGTTAGCTAACTCCACTCAAGGTAATCTCTCTATCGCCGAGTATTTTTTGAAAGTTAAATATCTATATATTCAAGTTTTCCACATAATCACCATTTCCTCCTGCAGTAAAAAGTAGTCTGAGGCACAAGGTATTTCGTATTTACGTAGAGTACGGGGAAGAATTACAGCTCAAGGGGTGCGACGTAGACAGCCTACCCTAATGCAAGCGTCAATGGTTGCTTCCACCAGTGGTGGAATCCCATTCAACCGAGGGGTGTCAATCGACACCCCTTCGCCGAAAAATTACACTGTATTGCTAGATTTTATTTTTTATTTTATGTATATTTATTATACATTGATTCCTCTTGATTTTACGGTATATTTAAATTCTTATATTTGATATCCCTTACTAAAATCCTTGCTCCTACTGACTTTCACGGCTCGAACCCGTGTCCTATAAATTTTAAGGCTTCACTTCCCTTTCCTCGTGCAGTGTGATCAATTAATCCTGAAAATAACTTAAAGCACATATATGATAAAATTATTTTATTTGCTACTAAGCTTTGGAATAGGTAAATATATATAAGATCCTATTCCGATTATATGGACGAGATAGTGAGAAAAGAAGATTCGATTTAAAAGTGTGGTTAAGGTCAAAAGCTACTAGGAGCAATAAAGCTGGTAGCATTATGAGGAGAATCAAATTACGTTAAGAAAAATAAAGAAAATCCTATGGTCGACGTTGAATAACCTTTTCTTATTATTATTTTTTCACCGACTAACCCATTTTCCTTATAGCTCTTTCATTTATTTATTAATCTTATTTTCAATCAACTTTACTTCCCAAACATCATTTTTTACTGGCTTTCCATTTTCAGCAACACCTACATCCAATTTATGTTCAGTTGAATCAATATTTGTATTTTGATTAATAAATTGCCAATGCTTTCATGTTGAAGTAAGAGAAAGTAGTAATGACGTTTTATGTTGAGAAGATATCAACATTAATCACTGAATGATTTTTCTCAGCTGTACTAAATTGTGTGGCTAATTCATTACCCAAAAAGTTTAAACTGTCATAGTACATTTTTTATTTACTTAATTATATCTTCATTACACCTACTGTACGTGCTTAATCTTTTCATTGATTACTAATATGGATGTATTTTTATGAAAGGTGACGATAAAACTCGACCTGAATGGCAATGTTCGATATCTTAACTCTAACGATGTATCTCCAGCTGGAATTCTATGCATCATGCATGATCATGCACAAGAATTGTACACACAAACCAAGAAATTGTTCAAAATTATGTTTATCTATCTCCAGTCAATATGATTTTTATGTTAGTTGAATAGAATCTCTATTTGACTTGCATGATTAGGCAAGACTGGAACATTTATTGTTGAGAAGATCTCACCAACTATATCAACAAAATGATTTTTCTCAATTACATTAAACTGTTTTACCAACTTATATACAAACTTAAACTATATATTAGAATTATATTTTTTTTTTAATTACATTTTTAATATGCCTCTCTTGTGTGAGGTGAGCATGATTCCTTTTTACGAGTCAACAACGTGAATACTTTGCTTTGAATAAGAATGGTGGTGAGACTTGATGCAGTCCTATATTGAATTGTGAGACCATCCCTCTACATATGAACAAAAAAAAAGTCTTAACAGGATGATACTTATTTTCATACAGGTGTTGTTTGGTTGTCGATAGCACGTGTCATGAGATGTTTGGTCAAGTCCTATAACGAGTAAAGCCCTTGTTTTGTGTTGCTAAGACATGTGTCTAAGGAGAAATTCTTTGCTTCCGAAGTGAACCGAGAAGCCAAGTAACATGCCAGATCTCTGTGAGAAAAATAAAATAAAGTCGATTTTTTGGAAAAACATAGATTTCTCTAGAATGTCCTAGTGTAGTATCCTTAATATTTATCTAGTAGACACATCTAGATGTTCTAGAATATTGTGGGAAGATAATGTTATTTAGTAGACACATCTAGATATTGTAGAGTATTGTGTGAAGATAAGGTTAACTAGATTTTTCTTGTATATGTTCTAGAATATTATCTAGAACCATCCTTAGAGAAGTATAAATAAGGGTGGCCATTGGCAGTCGTAACTAAGCCAAAATCAAGAAAGTCTTCTTTCAATAACAAAGTTATCTTCTCCGAAACTTTCCTTCTCTTTTCAAAACTTCCTCTTCTCTAGTTGAATCTTCCTATTTTTAGTTAACGATCTTGGGCTAGCAGAAGGTCTCCACATAATATTTTTCTTCTTCTATTCTTTACATGGTATCAGAGCCATAGTTGACTTCTAGATATATTTGCAAGGTCGGATTAGTGGTTGATTCAACTAGTTTCTCTAAATGGATTTGGGTGGTCGTGCTAATGGACTGAGGATGGAGTTATTGAACCAGTCCAACTACAAAGTATAGAAGACTTGTATGGAGTCATACCTTGTTGGTGAGGATTTGTGGTAAATTGTCAATGGGAGTAACACAAATCCTCCTACTAAAAAATAGCAATGCGCGTAAAAAGTGGAAATAGATTAATGCTAAGGTGGAGTTTATCTTAAAGAGTTCTATCTCTCCTAATTTATTTGACCATATTATAAGGTGTAAATCAGCTAATGAAATATGGAGGACCTTCGATCGGCTGTTCAACAAGAAGGGTAAAGCTCGGCTACAAATTTTGGAGAATGAGTTAGCTAACTCCACTCAAGGTAATCTCTCTATCGCCGAGTATTTTTGAATGTTAAAAATCTGTGTTTCGAAATTTCTCTATTGAATCCAGATGAGGCTATCTCTAAAGCACGAATAAGAAAAATTATTATTCATGGTTTAAAGCCAGAATATATTCCCTTTGTTAAATTGATTCAAGGATGGGTTCAACAACCATCTTAGGAAGAATTTGAGAATTTGTTGTCGTCACAGGAGCTACTAGCCAAACAGATGGCTGGTGTATCTATCCAAGAAGCAGAAGGAAATGCTCTTGACGCCGATAATAGGAACTTTAAGCTCGCCAGGAAAGAAGTGGGAGTCTTCCAACAACGATAAAAATCCTTTAAAATATTACCGTTGTGGCGAAGTCGGACACATAAAAAGATATTGTCAAGCCAAAGAGAGCAATATGACTCAAACCAAGAAAGCTGCTGAAGAAGAAGAAAAAGAAGAAAGTTGGGGAAAGTGCTTCGCAACGGAAACTCGAGCAATAAATGCAATGGCTTCCATTAATTCTGAAAGAGACTGGATTGTGAATTCAGGATGTGGGCACCATCTCACTGGAGATCAATTCAAATTCTTTACCTTTCGCGAATACAGCGGACATGTGTCATTGTTACAACAGATAATACTGTCCATACTATGGAGAAGGAAGGCTGTTGTGATCAACGAGAAGCAAAAAGAAGCTATCACCCTCAACAGTGTCTTTCATGTTCCAGCTATGACGAAAAATATATTTTCAGTTGCAAATGCAGTAGATGCTGGAAACTATTTTGCTACTTGGCCCACATGATGTGAAGTACCTCATAAATATCAAGGTGCTCAAGGTAGATATCATTCACTCAGGTAAGAGAGTTAACGATTTATGTCTTATCTGCCTCTAATTCATATATTGAGAAGACGAGTAGCAATGATAAACACACATCTTTGGCATGCTAGACTTGGACATCATAGCATGGATAAATTAAAAATAATGATAAAATTGAATCCAGTAAAAGGATTGCTTAACTTAAGAAATTTGGGTGGAGGAGAGGTTTGTGAAGGATGTCAATATGGAAAGGCACATCGTCTTCCATTTGACAGATCATTGTTATGGTGCAATGCCCCACTAGAACTTATTCACAGTGATTGATGGCCAACGAGAACTCCTGCACTCTCAGGCTATTCTTATATGCTAATTTTCATTGATAATTTTACTAGATTCACTTGGGTTTATTTTGTGAAGCACAAGTCAGAAGTTTTCAATAAGTTTGCAGAGTTCAAAGATACAGTTGAAGGCGAACTCGATTCCAGAATAAGGCGGCTGCAAACTGATAATAGTGGTGAGTTCACTTCACATGAATTTCTTTCATTTTGTTGTCGACATGACATTAAAAGAGAACTCACATGCGCTGATACACCACAATAAAATAGAGTGGCTGAAAGGAAGATCCGACACTTAATTGAGACATGTAAGAATTAGCTTCATGCCAAGAATTTACCTAGAGCCTTGTTGGTTGAAGGTATGAAATGTGCAGCATATGTGATCAACAGGATGTCGCTTTCTCCAACCAATGCGAAGTCTCCCTATGAGTCAATGTTTGGAGAAAAGCCTAGCGTTAAACACCTCAGGGTTTTTGGCTCTATTTGTTATGTTCACATTCCGGGTTCTCAACGGAGCAAGTTGGATTCCAAGGCAAGGAAATGCATCTTTGTTGGATATGATAAAAGAAATAAAGGGATGAAAGTGCATAGATCCTAAAACTTATCTCTTTGTTGTTTCAAGGGATGTCATATTCGATGAAGTCTTTTTGTATTATGGAGTTGCACAAGAAGGGGCAGGTTATAAACTCTTGAACCCTGAAGCATCAAATATGCCCATCATAAGTACTCTTTTAGATAATACAGTTGTTGAGGAGCTAAGAGAAAGGGGGAGCCCAATAACTCAAAGACATGAAACTCAACATGGAGATTATTCAAGTATTTCAGGAAGGTCAAGAAGAACTATTATCAAGCCAGCTCGTTTTAGAGATGAAAATTTCGTCAGCACATACTCATGTTTCTTTGCATGACCAATTGAAGAACCTTCAGTCATTAGAGAAGAAAGAGGAGCCAGAAAAACAGTGCTGAGATCTTCAAAAATTCACTGTAAGGGGCAGTATGAGAAAAATAAAGTAAAGTTGATTTTTTGAAAATACATAAATTTCTCTAGAATATCCAAGTGCAGTATCCTTAATATTTATCTAGTAGACACATCTAGATGTTCTAGAGTATTGTGGGAAAATAATGTTATCTAGTAGATACATCTAGATATTCTGGAGTATTGTGGGAAAATAATATTATCTAGTAGACACATCCAGATATTCTAGAGTATTGTGGAAAGATAAGGTTAACTAGATTTTCTTGTACATGTTCTAGAATATTATCTAAAACCATCCTTAGAGAAGTATAAATAGGCATTGGCATTTGCAACTAAACCAAAATCAAGAAAGCCTTCTTTCAATAGCAAAGTTATCTTCTCCAAAACTTTCCTTCTTTTTTCAAAGCTTCTTCTTTTTTAGTTGAATCTTTCTATTTTTAGTTAACGATCTTGGGTTAGTAGAAGGTCTCCTAATAATACTTTTCTTCTGCCATTCTTTACACTAATTGAGTGCAAATACCTAGTTGTGTTGTTTAGTAAGAAGGTAGTTGATGCCTTCCGAAGCACTTTCTATTTCTAGTGACTGCCTTTTTTTTATTGCAGCTAGCCCGCTTGAGTAATAAGATAAAAAGGGTATCTCTCGCTTGTTTAGTAAAGTCAATTTTTTAGCTTTATCTTGGAGGTGACGAAGACGTCACTTTTAACTTTTATTTATTCTATATTAGTCTAACAAAATCAAATAAATGTTAGTCGATTTCAGAATGTCATCTACTCCAATACGTACAACGTCAAACTTTTCTATCCGAACTTTTTTTGTACTATAACGATTGATTGTAATACACTTACAACATAATGAATTCTCTCCTTGCCTTAATCCCTTCCTTGCATGAAATTTTGGAGTCAGTCCCCCATTAAGCAGTATGGATAACTCATGGTTGCAGTCATTATTGGGTTCACCATTCCAAAGAGAAGTCCAAATCCTAACAACACGATTCCATAAAGCTCCATCCAATGAGTCATAAGCTTTTCTTATGTCTACCTCGATCAAACATCTAGGAGAGATCCCTTTGTGAGTATCCTTTGACTCGTTCATGGGCAACCATCACATTATATTGTCAATGATATAATGGGTGTGTGTGAACAAACTCTCACATGGAAAGTAGAAAGGAAAAAGAAACTACTTATAAGGATTAGATACTCTTAATGGTGTGAGGCCTTTTGGGAGAAACGATAGAAAAAGTGACATTGTATAGCCGCTCTCAAAATAATAGTCTAAAAAATATAATATATTTTTTGTATACATATATATATATATACATTTTGTATGTTATATACAATAATTATACAAATTTTATATATTTTTTCGGCTACCGAATGTAAATAGTTTATGGCGGGGGTTAAAAGTGATAATATCCCGAAACAATGCGAGCTTGGCCCAAAACAAATAGTATCACATCATATTAAAAGTATCTTCGGGCCGTTTTAGTTCAACAACTGGTATCAAAACCAGACTCATCCTAATTTGCTTAAAAGGTTATGATGAAAATGTACGTATTAGAAACAAAGTGAACCTTACATTCATAGAAGTGATTTTGATCAAACCAGTGTAATATCACACGCACAATTTTCTCGCCTAGTGAGAAAATAGCAAATATCATTAATATGTTGGGTTTTTAGTTCAAAAATTGGGGTGAATGGGAAATGGAGGGCAAATTGAAATTTTGATTTTCCTTCCTTTACAAAGGAACATTGTCTCATATTGGAGAAGAAAAACTCATTTGTTGAGTGTATATATAATTCCACTTCTTCTAGTGTTGCACCTCTTCGTTTAAACCCAACATGATGGCTATAAATACAATATCGCTACACCAGTGTGTAATCCCTGTGAATTCATTGGGTTCGAATTTATTTGCTTCTTCTATATTTTGTTTTGCTGTTGTTTCTTTTTCAGAATTATTTTATAAATACATATTATTAACATAATATTCATCATACTCTATTGTATCGAGTTTCAAGTAATATAGAGAAAATAGAAGTAAGAAGAACACAAATGACAGACTTGTGATTACGTTAGCAAGCAAATTTCTATACCTTTGGAAAGTTCTAGGTTACGTAAAAGCATGTGTGTAGTTCCGAATTGCTTGCGCTATGCTTAATCTTTTTATAATCCAATTCCAATGAGAATCAAGTATACCTACGGCAAACAATATTCCAAATTTGCTTGTAGTAGAGTTAAGAATCTTATTCCAAATGACAAGACTTACTATTTATGTTTGAAGCAAATACTAGTAGTAGTAATATTTCATTCCTAATTATCTGACAGTAGCAGAGTCAGTCTCCAACCATACTAAAATATTTTAACATGCAAATTAAAATAGGAAGAGAATGCACCACTACAGGTCTTCGCCAATCTGCAGCTTACACAGCAGCAAATTGCGACGACGAAAAATCTATAGAAATCCTACGCGATTTCTGTAGAGAAGAAATGGTGTCGCCTATTGATAATCGCGGAGACACCATTCTTCATTTTATTGCCATTCACGGCAACGTGCGAGCATTTCGACTAATTCTTCAGGAAAGGCCAGTGAGCAGTGAAGATTTGAGTGTTAAAAACAAGAATGGAGATACACCTTTGCATGAAGCTGCTAGGTTTGGACGAAAGAAAATTGTGGAGATGTTAAGCTTGAAAAGTGATCTTGTTTTGGAGAGAAATAACTCGGGAGAGACACCCATTTATGTTGCAGCTGCGAGTGGAGAGAAAGAAGTGTTCATTTTGCTAGCAGAGAACAACCTATGTAATGAATTTACTATGACGAGGGACGATCAAAGAACTGTTCTTCATGCTGCTGTAACTCAAGAGTGTTATTGTAAGTAATATTCTGCTCCCTCCACTCAACTAGTAGATTTATATATTTAATAGTTTTCGTTTTGTGGTACGGCTTACTTTAGCTTGGGGAAAGTTGTATGTTACATGGCGTTTTAAAATCGTCTTAATCATTTCAGTTTCTCTTGGGTATCGGTACAGTTCGGTTAACTATCCAGTATTTTTTTTAAAAACGTCATACAAGAATCACAAATCGAAATTAGAACGCGATGAATGTGTTATTGTATAGGTAAAACTCTCTAGACACTTTTTACTATTTTAAAAGTGATGATCATTGGAACATGAAAAATGTCCAGAATAGAGATTAATCCTACTATTCAATAGTAGCATAAAACAAATTAAGCAAAGACAAGAAAAATATAAATCATACGAGTGGAAAGATACTAATGAAGTTACTCAAGAATAGAGTTTATTAGAAGATTAATATCCAACAAGAGAAATGTAAATCATATGAGAGAATAGATGTTCAATACCTTTTGTGGCTTGCTACTGAAGATCACCGAAATACCTAGTGGCTTGCTACTCAAGATGTTGGAATTAATTTAATTTTAATATGAGTAGTAGCATGGTTATAGAAATTGACACTTTGGATATTTAATTATTTGGTCACTTGTAGCCATTTTCATAATCCCAAGACCCCCCAAAAAAACTTAATACTTTATTAATTTTAAACTAAGTATATAAAATATATTTTTCATATATAAATTTATTCGGAACGATTCAATATTTTTTCGGTTTACAAGTCACGTATAAATGTCAGATCATTTCTTTGATGTTCTAATAGGCAAGTTAGATATGCTATATGCGTGTGTACATTTAGATTTAAGAAAGGGACTATTTTGCGTCCTAATATCTCAATTAAATATGAATTTAAATTATATATACTGACAGTACAAAAGAAATTTTTACACAACTTAATATAGTTTTGCTTGCAAAACAAGTTGTTTTGCATTGATATAGTTTTTGCCTAAATTCTAATAATCAAATTCGGAGAATATGACAGTGGGCTTTTGTTTTGTTTTGCATGAAATGAGAACCAGACTTCGCATTACAGTTGCTGGAAATATATCCTGAATTAGCCAGCAAAGCTGACAAAAAGGGTACGACTGCATTAGGCATATTGGCTACAAAGCACTTATCTTTTAGGAGTGGATCCATCTATACAATCGGACAATTCGGCACTACGCCTTTCGTTCCTATGCAGGGATTTGAAACCTTTGTGTATTTCTGTAAGTACTTTAATTTCCCAAATTATTAATTCTTTATCAAATGCTTAATTTGAAAAGAGAACAATCTCCTTACTAAATACTCATAGAATTAAGGCTTAAATAGTAATAGTTATTTTTTTCCACCTGATGTCCTGTATCCGCATTGGGTCTTGACTGATTCGAATTCGAGCTGCCTAAGACCTAGGAAAAAAGGATTTTTTACACTCGCTGGCTCGAAGCGAAACCTCCGTGGAAGAATCCTATATATATGTTCCACCGTCACTTTGGTGATGCTTATGTAGTAGTTTTACCTTTGAGTAAGCCAAAAATATGACTTGTTTCTCGTTTAATCTAATGCAATAATGAAACAGGCATACCAGCAATGTATGGAGAGTCAAAATTTAGTTGCAACTTGGAGGATCCAGAGACTACTAAAAACGTTGTCTTTCGAAGAAAAAGGTCTTCATTTGTTAACTCTCTACTAGGTAAGGTATCTTCAAATTAAGTCTATACACACATGTTAATTAACTATGTATATATGATGTTCATTATCGCCTGTTTGGTTGGTTGAACAAGGAGATCAATCTTTGTATAAAATTCAGCACAACTATTACTTGTTTAGTCATCATTACTTTTCCTCATAAAGAATATAAATTCGTATAAATAAGTTTTGCGAGTATCTATATATTGTTTCATGAATTACACAATTAATATGACAAAAAATGTCGTCATATTAAAGAAGATCAATGGTTCAGTAGTAAACATACTTTATATTTTTTGTTAAAAAATAAACACACGTAATTGCCAAACATCAGATAAGATTTTCTTGTCTCTATATTATTAAAACATGCATCACCATCCACATTTAAACCTATGTCCTCTATTATCATTCTTTTATCTTTTGCTGTTCTTGGGTGTGTGTTCCTGTACTTAATGCATGGTCAGGAGAAATTGATTATGAAAAGCAAAAGCATATTCTTGCATTAATATTAGCAAGAAGATTGATAAGGGAAAAAGAGTGGAGCTTCTATGCCAATTTTGTGCCAAATCCACTAATACAGGCAACAAAACATGGTATAAACGAGTTAGTCGTGGAAATTATACAAAATTATCCTGAAGTAGTAGAAACCGTCGATGAAGATGGAAAGAATATATTGCATATTGCAGCAGAGCAGAAAAACAGGTTCCTATTTGATTACATTTTGCAAAAGGTATCTCACAAAGATAGGCTACTTGCTGATACCGATCGAAACGCACTACTAAAAATCAGGTAAAAAGCGACCGGAAAAAGCGACCAAAGTTGGTCCCTATATGCCTAAAAGCGACCAAAAAGCGACCACAATGGTCTGGTCACCATTTAGTTGGTCCCTTTCCAATAGCGACCAATCTTGGTCGCTCTATAGCGACCAAAGTTGGTCGCCCAGTACAAAAGGCAAAAATTTAAAATCTGCTCACAAGCGACCAACTTTGGTCGCAAATTTAGTATTTTTAATTTTCTGCATTTCTAAATAGCGACCAAAGTTGGTCGTTATTTGAAAATACAGAAAATTTAAAATACCAAAATAGCGACCAACTTTGGTCGCTTATTCAGTATTTTTAATTTTCTGTATTTTCAAATAGCGACCAACTTTGGTCGCTATTTAGAAATGCAGAAAATTAAAAATACTAAATTGGCGACCAAAGTTGGTCGCTTTAGCAGATTTTAAATTGTTTTTTTTTTTAAATTGGCGACCAACTTTGGTCGCTATTTGCAGAATCAGTTTTTTTTTAAGCAAAGTAGCGACCAACTGGCGACCAAAGTTGGTCGCTTTTGTTGGTATATTTTTTGTTAAAAAATAAACACACGTAATTGCCAAACATCAGATAAGATTTTCTTGTCTCTATATTATTAAAACATGCATCACCATCCACATTTAAACCTATGTCCTCTATTATCATTCTTTTATCTTTTGCTGTTCTTGGGTGTGTGTTC
>MCJB01000800.1:0-17446 GCA_002018475.1 Nicotiana obtusifolia | reverse complement strand
ATACACTCAACCAATTTCATTATGAGCCCAAACTATGTAATTGAATAAATCCTCATGCCGGTCCAAGCCTCCTTCTTCAAACTTTGTATGTATACGCACGTTGTATATGAGAAAGAAGGGAAAACATAGTGGTTGTATAATGAGATACTAGGGCATATTGCACATTTATCACTTTCAAATTTTTGAAAATGAATTTATCTTCATCGACTTATTTCATATCAAGGATCATGCGTAAAAAGGCATGAGGTTTACTCTTCCTTTTTGCCGCCCAATTACTTCTTCGGAATGTTAAAGAAAGATTACTCCGAGATTTTTTAAATATGCCTATATCTCTCGCTTTTCCTTCAATGACTTGATTCTTTCAAGATTCATATTGGAAATAAAAGATCTAGTAGTTCAAACTATAAGACATAGGAGTAATTCAAACTGTCAGAGCAAGCAAACATAGCTAATAAATGGAATAGATGGTATGTCACATATATCAAGATAAAATTGGAAGGATGATCTATAGATCCATATCAAATGCAGCCTCTATCTTCATTTTGTTCTGTTGGTTGTGTGTGTGTGGAAGGGGGGGGGGGGGGAACCTTTGTAGCTGCAATTTAACTCCGAAACAAATGAATGACAATTTGACCATTTACCCATCTAAGTTTGATACATTCTATTTTTCTCTTTCTCCAATAGGAAGAAAGGAAGGTCAATTTTCTTGTAGAGCCATATGCACAAAAGATGCATGTACGGTTCTTGAATCAGATTTTTCAAAAAGTTACTAGTAATTTTAAAAAAATTATTACTTCCTTGCGTTCATTATTTGTCCTTTTTTTAAAAAAAAAATTCTCCTTAAAAATGTTGTATACATCTTTCGTTATGTTAACTTCTTTTATTTAGTAATAAATAACACAAAACACACACACAACTTACGTGAAAAAAGAATAGCTAAAAAAAGAATAGGTGGTAAATATGGCCAAATAATGGGTCATAACCAAACCCGTCCAACTGAAAACAAATGCAATAAATACTCTTAATTAACACGCCAAATTCAAACAAAAAAAAAAGTTTTTTCAACCTACAAACCAAACCCTAAATTATTTCTGCTTTATTTGACAAGTTTTGTCACGGGTCAATTTGCGCTATAGGTAGTTCAAATTGACCCAAACTTATAGATGGACTTGTTTGGGTTATGCCCAAATTGACCTGTCAACGAATATATACCCGACTCAACCCTCCCAAGTTTGGAAAACTTTTCCAAGTTACATTTTCACGGGCTAAATTGGCACCTTTTGGAAAATCATGCCTCCTGAAACAAAATGCATGTATGTCTTCAAAATTTAGAAATGGGGCTAGTTCAGAAGAAAAATGAGTGCAGCCTTTTAGAGCACATGAAGGTAAAGTAGGGTTGAAATGCAGGATCTCCTTGGAAATATGATGGGTTCTTAGTTTGTGCTGAGCAAGGCTTTTAGAATGAAAAAGGTTTTCACTAAGGATGGAAAATGTCAATTTCCAAGAAGGTCCCAAAGTTTGGAACACACATAAAAAAAAATGTATATCATATGCCGTTTTTGAATACCACTATCCATGCACAGGACTACACCGGCGTAAACCACTAACCTCACATTCCATCAACAAAAATCATTTACACTTCCATTCCAGTTTACAAGATTACATTGCACACCACATTTTTTAAAGAAAGGTGAATAACTAACTTCCCTTTTCATAGTTATTAAAATTTTAACAATCTGATATTAATGTTATATGGCATTCCAAGATTACCACAATTAGTGTCGTAAATCATAGAAATCAATCATGTTAGTTAGCACTTGAAATAAAAGAAAACTCAAACTATAACAGTCACATTCGATTTCTTTCATTAAAGGGTTTTTTCTTCAATGAAGGGTAAATTATAGAATTGCTCTATGTATTTGAAACTAGAGGGTAAGAAGGTCCTTCCTCATGCGCTTAAGCAAGAAGAATTTATTGTTAATAGAGGTGATTCTATTACATGTATAATATACATGGAGAGTACAAATGTATATGATGTGAAAATCAACTTTCTTTAAAAAAATCTATAATTGTCCATTAAAGTACAACCATTCCACATAATAACAACTTAAATATCACAAGAGCATAAAGGCGTCGTCAAGTATTGACCTAATCTCCAAGTACAACAGTACTACAGCATGCTCATTAATTGCTCCAACATGTGGTATTTTCCTTTTATTGTCATGCGAATCACCTTCTCAGATTAACATTTCCATTTACCAATACCAACTTCTCTGTTCATCAAGATGAACTGAAAATTTCAATACATCATTCTCCCTCCATCAAAATTTTATATGACACATTTTCTCAATTTGGAATGTCCTAAATGTTTGAGATGATTATTTTTTTCCCTTTTTTGGTTTTTGGTGTTGTTTAATACAAAACTTACTTCCTCTGAAAATTCTGGTTCATTTATGACTACTTCAACTTTAATATATGATGTCTCCCTTACCACACAAATTTCTTTCACTTTAATATATTTTTACTCTCACTAGCATAATATGCAAGTTATACTTATCTTTAGAAGGCTCACGACAAAATTACCTCATGTAAAATGGGAAAGCCCGAGTAAAACAATTCATAGCAATGGCAAATATATTTATGTCAAATTTTGGATAAATTACTTTAAACAATTTTTAAGTCAAAAAACCCTCAAAAAGAGCACAAAGTGGGTGTGCTTGGCATCTCTATAAACCACACACCCAAGAAGAGATGAGTGGGTCCCATGCAATTCGTCAACCTTTGACAAAGAAAATTAGTAAACATGAAATAAATGTGAAAGTTATTGAACCACCTCCAGCAGTCCTCCACAGAACAGGGGAAAATTCAAAAATCAGCGTAGGATCAAAAGTGAGGCCTGTTGAAACTTACATTGAGATCAATCCCCTCGTTGCCAACGCTTGCAACTCCAAACGACCCAAGAACAGCTGAGATAATCTTATAAATATGAAAGTAGAAATTAATTTATTTCCTGAAACATAAGGGCAAATAGTCTACATACACTGTCAAGGAAAAAATAAGAAGCATGCCTACCCGATTCAGGTCAGGGAAAGTTCCATCTCCATGTTCGGATAAGTTGTACGTTCCAACAACTACACCAGGACCCACTCGGTTTCCTTGAATATGCCCAGAACTTGATGCAGAAGCAGTCCCTACAGTTTTCATAAATCTCGAAGGTTATGAAACACATAAATATGACCGGATCTACATAAAACATCCATCAATTTTTTTATTTTTTCTTCTAGCAGTTCCTACAAGTTTCCATAAATTTTGAAGACTAGAAAGAACTCGCAAACACGATAGGATCTATATAAAGCATTCATCATATTTGTGTATTGTTTCTTCTACCCTTTTCTCAACCACCATGGCTGTTTTTTGGTCAACTCAACCACCTAGGTTGCAAACAACTAGTTTAGTCAATATGTCTTTGATTTGTTTTATCTGCGATTACTTTCCTCAACAATACTAAGTTTCCAAATATCCAACAATTAAACATTATAACAACAAGGTGAGATCACAAGAGCAGAACCTAAACAACAAGGGAAGTTCGACTTGCTCTAGCACTTCATGTCTACTTCCAAATGAAACACAGTACGGCTCAAACCATAACAAACCTTGAGGATCAGGGGTGCTTTCTGATGAAGGTTGCCTCACAACCAAATGCAAAGTGTGTCCATCTTCTACATCTATTATGTAAATCAATGAAGGAATTCAAGTATCTAAATTGAAGTCCCAGAATCCTAGGATTGGATAGAAGTAGTGGTACCCTTGAAGAAGAATGAATAACAAGAAGGATACGGTAAGCTGAAAGGAGCTGATCATCCTTCAACACTTTCCCCCGGCATATGAGCCGTTGTTGTTCTGACAAGACACCAGTAACTGTGGCAATTTGTTCCTTCAGTGCTGGAACTGGAACCTGTATTCAAAGCAAAAAAGAAAAAAGAGAAAAAGCATTATCATGAGTATTGACGAACGTTTGAAAGAGAGAAAAGAGCTACCAGTGTCAACTTAATAGAATGATTAGTGTACATGTGATTCTGCTTCAAATCAGACATGAAAATGAACTGGAGTTCTCATAGATATTACAAGCTCATATGCACTGGAAATGCTTGCTTAAGAGGTTCTATTTCCTAACGAACTATTTAAACAAATTACGTATGGAAGGATAGCCCTTCCGTATTTGTTGCTTTCGCTTCTTCCCCCCCCTTTGACAGGTATAAGAGCCTTCTTCCTTAAGGCACGTAATACAAAAGGCAAAAGATGTTTACACATTTATCCACTCGTAATGTATATGTCTGCGAGTCCAATGTCTTTATCTTTATTTCAACAGAAGTCTCAGGACATTTAGCATCATCAAACCCACAAATTTTTATGTCTTCAGCACCGTTGTTACCCATCTCACCAGGTATTTATTGCCCCCTGAAACAAAGAAAGTAACATTCAGATGAAAAAAATAAAATAATGAGAGAATGAAAAATAAGAACTTCTCACGTTGCTCCAGAGATAACCCAACCTTCATCCAACAAGTTAATTACGTCTAACAAAAGCCATCATGACCCAAATGCCTAAAGAACCCTAAATTCTCAGACCCTAAACAGTAAATATTCAGTCTTGACAACTTCTATTACCACCTCACCATAAACACAGAAGCGCGCACACGCACACACACACAAGAGTACCTAAAGTAACAAAAAACAAAAATCTCAAACCCAGAATAGAAAAAGTTCAGCCTTGAAAACTGCTATTACCACCTCACCACAAAACACAGGCGCCCACAGAAGAATGCCTAAACAAAAAAATCTCAAACCCAGAATAGTAAAAGTTCAGTCTTGACAACTGCTATTAACACCTCACCACACAAACAGACACAGACACAGAGACACACACACACGCACAAGAGTACCTAAAAGATTTTAAAAAATCAAATACAGATAGAAAAAACTCGGTGTTCAATCGTTGCAGCTGTTATCACCAGCCTAAAACCCCAACGCATAGCAAACATAACAGTCTTATTCCAACCTTTCACAGCTAAATACAACTAAATCTCCATAAATTTTTCTGGTTTGATCAATTAGAATCAATCATCAAAAAACCCTAAATTAAAGCGAACAAACCAAAACGATCATAAAATAAAACGACTTTCACAAAGAATAATCGGAGATAGAACCTGACGGATAGCTCGATCGAAAGCGGTCACGAAGATGATTCCACTGTGAGCAATCAGCAGAGAGTTATGTCAAGCTGATGTGGCGCGCGCGCTCTCTCTCTCTGTTAGATAAATAGTCAGTGCCTGTTAATATCAGATCTGATTGAGCGACTAGAGCCGTCCGATGCGGTTCCTTTGCCTTTCTTTAAAGCTTTTTTTTACAATTATAAGAGGGTAAAAATCATGTTTCCGCTCCAACTTTGTTTTTCACATAAATCAAACTCCAGATTTCAATTTGAAAATCTCCTCATATCTCAATTGAATTTCTTAAATGCTTGTTTTGTCCTTAAATTATTATAATTTGTCACTTTTTATTTTTAGTATAACTAATAGTCGCACCTACGCGATGCGCGATTAATATTAAAAAATATTAATCAACTTAATTTGTGATCAGACTTATTTGAACATATTGGATCGTATTGCTTTAATAAATTTCAATTGTCATCATATTAGATCGTATTGCTTTAATAAATTTCAATTGTCATCTTATTTGTCAATACGATATCATCATATTAGATCGCATTATTTTAATAAATTTCAATTATCACCTTATTTGTCAATACGATATACTCAATAATAAAATCTATATTAAATTAAAGGGACTTATATAGTCATTGAATAACTTTTTTGTTATTTATTTTTAGTCAATGTTTAGTATTACTAGTCTTTAGAGCACGAGCGCTGCGTGTGTACCTAATCAAATATATATTATTTTAATATTTTTATTTGAATTATATAAAAAGCTTAACGAATAGATATTAAATCACGAATATAATGATTGTCAATACTATTAGGTTTTTAAAAAAAAAAAAAGATTAATGTAACTTTTTAACATAGATTTATTTGTTGAAAGAATAAATTATTTTTAAAAGGTACTTTATAAAATTGGATATGTCGGCGAACTCAACTTGATAGCAATTAACTTTATATAAATTACTCCATAAAGTTTTTACTTTGTTAGGTACCTTACGTATTTTTACTTTTTATTAGGTTTGTTTCTAAAACTTCTGTGTTTTATTTTTATATTTCAGGATATTTATTTTTTTAAATTAACATATACTAATAAGTAACCAAATTTACGACAGCCATTTCTGCGGCTTCAATCTCGCACCTGCGAGAACCCAGGCCAGGTCGCCTGCCGTATCTGCGGTGCTTGTTGCGCATCTGCTCCCTCGCTTCTACGCTGCCCCCCTCCGCAGGTGCGATTCTGCTTCTGCGACGAAAATACCGCATCTGCAGTTCCAGCATTGCCCAACCAAAATATGCTCCTGCCCTTGCTTGGCTGCTTCTGCTGCATCGCATTTGCGGTCCTTTTTCCGCTAGTGCGACTGCACTAGTACTCAGGCCCTTCAGCAATTCCTCTAAGTCCAAATTTGATCTGTTTCCAATCCGATTCACACCCGAAGTCCCGGGGACCCCGTCCAAACGTACCAACACATCTCAAAAGACGAACTGACTTAGTCGAAGCCTGAAACCACGTCAAACAACATCAAAATTATGAAGTGACGATCGAAACCTTCTTTAAACTTTCAAATATTTAAACTTCGCCGAACGCGTCCGAATTACACTTAACACATTTCGGAAAATGACGCCAAACTTTGCGTGCAAGTCACAAAACACGATACGAACCTATTCCAAGACTCGAAACCTCAAACGGACATCGATAACATCAAAATTCACTTCAAACCAAACTTATGAAAGTCTAAAACTTTCAAAATGCCAACTTTCAATAATAAGCGCCAAAATGCTCCCGGGCTACTCGATACTCAACCCGAACATGCGCCCAAGTCCGAAATCATCATAGGAACCTACTGGAACCTTCAGATCTCGATTCTGATGTTGTTTACTCAAAAGTCAAACCTTAGTCAATTTTTCCAACTTAAAGCTTCCGAATTTAGAATTTTCTTTTCAAATCAATTCTGAACTTTTCGAAATTAAATTCTGACTACGCGTACAAGTCATAAATACAAAAAGCGAAGCTACTCAAGGCATCAAATCACCGAACAATACTAGAGCTCAAGACGACCAATCGGGTCGTTACACTCCACATGGATCTCACTAGGATCAATTATTGATGGACCAAAGTTAGGTATATGCTTAAGACTTGAATATTCTTTGTGGGAGATTCCATCAACACTCCTTTCTTTTCCTTTGTCTGAAATTGTACTTCGATTCTTCACCAACGGCAGATTGATTTCCATAATTGTCTCCAAAAGTGTTGCCTCTTTCATCGCCAACAAATTTATCAAACGTCTCTTATAAAAAAAAAAAAAGAAAAACAGTCATTTGCATTGCAGGAGAAGATGTTTTAAGAACCAAGAAAAATGGGTGAAAATCATTTACATCCCCCAACTTTACTCTAAAAATCAAACTCATCTTCTAACTTTGAGCAATTATCATTTTCATCCTTTCATCCAACGCAATATCTATTTTATACTTGATATTTTCAACTCTCCATATATACATACCTTTTTTATATATTATTTAAATATTTTTAATGCAAGTATTTATTCATAAGTTAAGAATATTATATCTTATTATATAATTTAATCTAAGTTCACTAACATTATTAATAACATAATTATGTTATGAATTTATTATAAAATGTTTTGGTACTTTATTATTATTATTTATTATTTTAATATTATGTATATCAAAATGCATATAATGTATGTCGGTGTGTGCGTGATCTTAAGTTCCACTATATTTATTATTTTCTATGTGTATATAAAATTTTGAGTTTTAATTGTTATTACTAGATTTTTTCTAAATTTTAAATAAAGTTTATGTAAAAGTAAATATATAATTTTTGCACGTTTATTATAAAATTTACCTCTATTTTATGCCTATTATTTTTTATTACTTGTATTGTATAAATTTTCACTCTCTTATTTTCAATTTTGTAAATAGATTGAATTTTGATTGCTAGTAATAAAATTACTGATACGAGTAAATTATTTATCATAATTTTTTATTTTTCTCATTTATTTCACTATTGAAAATCATTAACTTATATGCTTGACTACTATCTTTTACCTTTTTTGGGTTCGAAAAAGTTTTTTTAAAATTTTTATATAAGTAAGTCAATAACATAAATTAAAATAAAAAAATATCATTATATTAAAGGAAAAAAAAAAGAGATAAAAATTGTAGAGGGTAAAATAGGCATTTTAAAGAAGTCACCTTTAATATGAAGAGTAGAATGATAATTGTTCAAAGTTGAAAGATGAGTTTGATTTTTAGAGTAAACTTGGGGGATGTAAATAATTTTCACCCAAAAAAAATTGTTTGAAATACTATCGTGAAGTATTATGTTTCTTATATTCTTGTATGCTTCGTTGTAAAAGATGATACAGTTAAAAGGATCAACCTTCACTGGCACTGTTCCAATTCTGTATGTATATCATTCCATTATTTCACCCAAAACAAACAAAAATAGTAAAAATCAAAGTAAAAATTTTAATCTCTCGTTCGTGTATCTACTGACTCTAAATTGCTATTTTAAGTTGGAGTTCAAGACAAACCTTCATCCATATACAGAGAATACGAACAACGGGAAACTGAAGCGCCACAACTTGTTTAGTTTGTCAGAGAAATACTTGTGAAGGAATTAAGGGGAAGCAACCCTTGGCAAATAGTCGAATCCGACATGTTGGCAAAGTCAATGCATAGACCAGGGTGTGATAGGATAAGGTCACTGATTTAGACTTCAGAGCTGTTATTTTGTGGCTTGAATTATTTTCTTGTATTTTTAGGAAACTCATAATTTCTATAGGTTTAGGAAAACCCATTGTCCTAATAGATTTGAAAAAAGAAACCCTCTAGTCCTTGTCAAATTGGGAAACCTTTCTCTTATAGGTTTGAGACTATTTGAAATCTATATATAGGGGTTGTAGTTGGGAATTCTATAGATTATATTGTATTTTTCTTCTAATTCATAGTGGAAAACTCTCTCTGCTTTTGCCCCGAGGCTTATCAGAACCTCATTAAATCCGTGTGTTGATTTTTCTTCTCTATTTGCTTTGTGTGTGATTATGTGCTAGTTAACCCACGATCTTTCGCAATAATTGGTATCAGAGCAAGGTTGGGGTTTCTACATATAATCTAAGGTTAAGATGTCTTCATCTTCAACAAAGTACGAACTAGAGAAATTTGACGGGGGTTCTAGTTTCACTCTATGGAAGATTAGGGTGAAATTTTCCCTAGTGTTACAAGGGTTATGGAAGGCAATTGATGAGGATTTTCCTGAAGAGATGAAAGAGACAAAGAAGGCTGACCTGAAGGAGAGGGCTTTTAGTGCGATTTTCATGAGCGTTACAGATAGCGTTCTTCGGGAAATTGCTGAAGAAACTTCTGCAACAATGGCATGGAAGAAGCTGAAAGATCTGTATTCTAAGAAATCGCTGACAAACCACATCTACCTGAAAAAGAGGTTATACAATCTCCGTATGAACGAAGGTACACCTGCAAACTCACCTTGAGGAGTTTAATTCAATTATACTGGACCTGAAGAACGTGGATATCAAAATTGTGAGTGAGGATCAGGAATTGACTATGTTATGCTCTTTACCACCGTCTTATGATACTTTTGCCGATACGCTGCTATATGGGAAAGACAACATTTCACTGGAAGATGTTAGTAATGCACTAAAATCTAAATAGTTGAAAAAGAGCTTTTCAGATAGCAGAATTGAGGGCGAGGGTCTTGTGATTAGAGGAAGAACGCAACAAAAGGACTTTAACAGGAAAAAGTCAATCGCCAAATCTGTCACGATCCAATTTCTTCTATAGGCCGTGATGGCGCCCAACGTCACTGCTAGGCAGGCCAACAGTGAACTAATCAGGTGATCTTTTCTTTTAGGAATTTGAAATAGTTGATTTTTAATTATTCAATAATCAAGGAGTTATAAAATTAATAAAATGATAAAGTAAACAATTATAAAAACAAATGGGATGAAGTAATTACTCAAAAATCAACAAGTGTCTACTAGCATAATCTCCAAGACCTGGTGTCACAAGTGTATGAGCTAATAGTAGAATATACAAAAGAATACTACACTACTGTCTGAAGTGAAATAGACAGAAAATAAAGCAAAAGAAAGACTTCAGGTGCTGACGAACGGGCTCGGAAGGTAGCTCACCGCAATGTCTCGTGGAATCAAGGATGCGTGCTGGAATGATAACCAGATGCACCTGCCTCAGATCTTGCACGATTAGTGCAGAAGTGTAGCGTGAGTACATAAACAACATGTACCCAGGAAAGTATCTAGTCTTACCTCGAAAAAGTAGTGATGAGGGGTCGACTCCGACACTTACTATGGGCTAATAATAAAATAATGAGAATTCCAAATAAACATGTGCTATGTAAATGAACGGAAACTCAATAATAAAAAATAAATGAACAATTCTTCTACTGATAGTAAATCCCAAATAAATTTCCTTTGTTTAACAATTTAACCCCTCAAGCCAATGAGTAATATCAAGTATAAGTGGGCTACAAGTATTATCACGCACGAATTACGCCGAGGTCGTACGGCCCGTTCTAAAATACAAATATACATAATGTGAACTGCCGAGGGTCGAACGGCACGAACCATAGATGCATCTATTAACTTGCCGAGGCGAACGGCCTGCTCCCATGAGAGTAGTGAAACTTACCTCGCTCACAGAAATACTTGCGACGCGAGTGAACATAATTTTCTCAAAGCTATTATATAATTCTTCAATTATTTAAACAGGACGATTTATTCAAGACAATTAATAAGCATAATCAAATAGCAGTGCAAACAAAGCATGATGTAAACCTAAGACTACCGGGACATCACATGGCATATAGCTATGCACGGAATCTCGTCACCTAGTGCGTACGTAGCTTCCCATACAAGTAATTTACAACAAAACCTACCTAAGGGGATGAGTTCCCTCTTACAAGGTTTGAAAAGAGACTTACCTCGTCTCAAAGCTCACTTTCTGACCTCCAATTCACTCTAAAGCCTCAATTCGGTGCCCAACAATCCGAAATTAGTCAAATGTTGTATAAATCAGTTAATGTATGTTCGAAAGTTCATATTCTAACCATTAAAGTGATTACCCAACCTCAATTGAAGGATTCCTAAAATTCACCCCTAGGCCCACGTGCCCGGATTCCGAAAATTTTCGAAGAAAGTTGTTACCCATAACCTCATGAATTCAGATATATGCTTTCACTAAATTCCCTAATCATTTTCGTAGTTACCATTTTTATCAAAAACCTAAATTTTTCATCTAAACTTATGATCTTCACAATTTACGTGTTAAAATCTACCCATAATCTATGTATTAAACTCACACTAGGTAGAAATTACTTACCTTCAATAACTAGGTTGACATCCTCCCCTTTTGAAGCTCCAAAATCCCCAAGAGTAATAAATGAACCCAAAAATGACTAAGTCCTGATTTTTAAAACACACTGCCCAGCTACCCTCATCTTTGCGAACGCGTAACAGTCCTTGCGTTCACGAAAGCAAACGGTCAGGCCCAGAAAAGCTTGGCCTACGCGAACGCGAAGGGCAAATTGCCCCACTGCCCAAATCCTTCATCGGGTATGCGTGGGTCCTTTCGCGTTCGTGAAGAATGAAACCATAACTGAAATTTTTGGTTTTCCTAACTCAGCTTCGGGCGGTCCGAAACACCCCCGAGCCACTCGGGAGCCCGTCCAAATGCACCAACAAGTTCATAAACATAATACGGACCTGCTCGAATTCTCGAAACGCGTAAAACAGCAACAAAATCAAGAATCATACCCCAAAACCAAATTGAATCAAGTTACGAATTTCAAGTTTCCAAATTGCTCCGAACGCGCCGAATAATAAGCTTTAAATCACCCTACGGAACTATTTTCGGTCTTGGAATCCCAAATTGGACCTCGATAACACCAAAACCTACTCCAAACTAAATTTAAAAAACTTTAAAACTTTCAAAGAGCAACCTTTCACTATTAGGCACCGAAACGCTCCCAGGTCACCCAAAACCCGATTCGAACACACGCGCAAGTCCGAAATTATTATACGAATCTATTGAAATCGTCAAATCCAGATTTCGATGTCATTTACTTAAAATGTTGACCAAAGTCAAACTCAACCATTTTTGCCAACCTTAAGGAACTAAGGGTTCCGATTTCAACCCGAACCCTTCCACATTCCGAGCTAACCATTCCCCCAAGTCATAAGACAGTAAAAGCACATACAGGGAGTCGTATCTAGGGAAACGGGGTTCTAGAAAGCAAAACAACCGGTCAGATTGTTACATTCTCCACCTCTTAAACAAATGTTCGTCCTCGAATGGGTCTAGAATCATACCTGGAGTGCTGAATAAGTGTGGATATCTGCTCCGCATGTCCTCCTCAGCCTCCCAAGTCACCTCCTCGACTGGTTGTCCCCTCCACTGAACTTTCACCGCATAAATCTTCTTGGACCTCAACTGGCGAACCTGTATGTCAATAATAGCAACTGGCTCCTCCTCATAACCTAGGCTCCCATCTAACTGAATCGAGCTGAAATCCAACACATGCCACCTGCGGCATGATACCTCCGGAGCATAGACACGTGGAAAATCGGATGAACTCCTGATAGACTGGGAGACAAGGCAAGCTCATATGCAACCTCCCCAACTCGTCTCAATACCTCAAATGGGCCTATAAACCTTGGGCTCAACTTTCCCTTCTTCCTGAACCTCATGATTCCCTTTATCGGCGAGACCTTCAAGAGAACTCTCTCCCCACCATGAATGATAAATCACGCGCCTTCTGATTCGCGTAATTCTTCTGTCTGGACAGTTCGGTGCGAAGTCGCTCCTGAATCATCTTTACCAAGGCATCCTTCACCAGGTCAGTACCATATAACTTAGCCTCGCCGGGCTCAAACCATCCGATGGGTGAACGACATCACCGACCATATGAAGCCTCAAATGGAGCCATCTCGATGCTGGACTGATAACTATTGTTGTAAGCAAACTCGGCCAAAGGCAAGAACTGATCCCACCGCCCTCCGAAGTCAATCACACAT
Organism: Nicotiana obtusifolia; assembly: GCA_002018475.1. Classification (NCBI taxonomy): domain Eukaryota; kingdom Viridiplantae; phylum Streptophyta; class Magnoliopsida; order Solanales; family Solanaceae; genus Nicotiana; species Nicotiana obtusifolia. The sequence continues at coordinate 4,159 of MCJB01000800.1, read as the reverse complement.
GCTTTGAGCATATCTTGTACGCTCCGACTGCACGTCGGTCTGTGGATGAAAGGCTGTGCTGAGCTCTACACGGGTCCCAACTCACTCTATACCGCTTTCGAGAAATGCGAAGTAAATTGAGGGCCTCTATCTGTATGCTGGAAACAGGCACGCCATGCAACTGAACAATCTCCAGAATATAAATTTGGGCCAACCTCTCTGAAGAGTACATGGTCACAATCGGAATAAAGTGTGCCGAATTGGTCAACCTGTCGACTATGACCCAAACTGCATCAAACTTCTGCAAGGTCCGTGGCAACCCAACTACGAAGTCCGTAGTAATGCGCTCCCACTTTCACTCAGGTATAGTCATCTGCTGGAGTAGGCCACTTGGACTCTGGTGCTCATACTTAACCTGCTGGTAATTTAGGCACCTCATAACATACTCGACTATGTCCTTCTTCATCCGCCGCCACCAATAATGCTGCCTCAGGTCGCGATACATCTTCGTAGTACCTGGATGAATAGAATATCGAGAACTGTGTGCCTCCTCTAAAATCCTTTCCCTCATTAGGAATACATAGACGACCCTGAAGTCACAGAACACCATCCTCACTGATGGTAACCTCCTTGGCACCACTCCGTAGCACTGTCTCCCTGAGAAACAAAAAGTGAGGATCATCAAACTGTCGAGCCTTGATCTGCTCCAATGGTAAAGACTGGGCAACGATGAATGCAACAACTTGGCTGGGCTCTGAAATATCCAACCTAACAAGTCTGTTAGCCAAGAACTGAATGTCCACGGCTAGTGGCCTCTCCTCTGCTGAAATGAATGCCAAGCTACCAATACTTTTTGCTTTTATGCTCAAAGCATCCGCAATCACATTCGCCTTGCCCGGATGATAAAAAATGGTAATATCATAGTCCTTTAGTAACTCAAGCCACCTACGCTGCCTCAAATTAAGATCCCTCTGTTTGAACAAGTGCTGCAAGCTGCAATGATCGGTGTAAACCTCACAGAACACCCCAGAAAGATAATACCTCCAAATCTTAAGAGCATAAACAATAACGGCCAACTCCAAATCGTGTACAGGATAATTCTTCTCATGGGGCTTCAACTGATGTGAAGCATATGCAATAACTCGCCCCTCCTGCATCAATACACAACCCAAACCAACCCGTGAAGCATCACAATACACAGTATACATCCCCGAACTGGAAGGCAATACAAGAACCGGTGCCGTAGTCAAAGTTGTCTTGAGCTTCTAAAAGCTCGCCTCACAATCATCGGACCAACGGAACAGAGCACCCTTCTGGGTCAATTTAGTCAAAGGTGCTGCAATAGATGAGAAGCCCTCCACAAACCGGCGATAATAACTTGCTAACCCCAAGAAGCTCCTGATCTCAGTCGCCGTGATAGGACGAGGCCAACTCTGCACTGCCTCGATCTTCTTGGGATCCACCTTGATACCCTCACCTAATACAACATGCCCCAAGAATGCTACTGAATCTACCCAAAACTCACACATGGAGAACTTAGCATATAGCTTCTGCTCCTGCAAGGTCTGAAGCACCACTCTCAAATGTTGCTCGTGCTTCTCCATGCTGCACGAGTAGATCAAAATGTCATTAATGAAGACAATGACAAATGAATCAATATGGCCTGAACACCATGTTCATCAAATCCATAAATGCCGCCGCGGTGTTAGTCAAACCGAATGACATCACTAGAAACTCGTAATGGCTGTATCTAGTCCGAAAAGCAGTCTTCGGAACATCCGAATCCCGAATCTTCAACTGATGGTACCCCGAGCTCAGGTCGATCTTAGAGAACACCCTAGCACCCTGCAACTGGTCAAATAAATCATCAATACGCGATAACAGGTGCTTGTTCTTAATGGTGACTTTGTTCAACTGGCAGTAATCAATGCACATCTGCATAGTCCCATCTTTCTTCTTCACAAATAGCACCGGTACATCCCAAGGTGATACACTTAGTCTAACGAACCCCTTTGCTAGCATCTCTTGAAGTTGTTCCTTCAACTCCTTCGGAGCCATGCGGTACGGTGGGATAGAGATAGCCTGGGTACCTGGAGCCAAATCAATACAGAAATCGATATCACGATCTGGTGGCATCCCTGGAAGATCAGAAGGAAACACATCGGAGAACTCCCGGACTACAGGTACTGAATCGATCATCGGAGTCTCTGCGGTAATATACCAAACATAGGCTAGATAAGCCAAATAACCCTTCTTGACCATGTGTCGACCTTCATAAAAGAGATGATCCGACTAGGTGTGCTGACAGACGAACCCTTCCACTTCAATCTAGGCAACTCTAGTCTTGGCATGGCAATCAAGGATGGCGTGATATGGAGATAACCAGTCCATGCCCAGGATGACCTTAAAGTCAGTCATATCAAGCAGTAGAATATCCGTTCTAGTCTCATAACTGCAGAACTTAACAATGTAGGACCGATAGACTCGATCCACAATAACGGAATCACTCATTGGAGTGGACACATAAACAGGAGTACCCAAGGACTCATGAGGAATATCCAGTAAATGAGCAAACAGAGATGAAACATATGAATAGGTAGACCCTAGATCAAATAATACCGAAGTATCCCTACCGAAGACAAAAATAGTTCCTGTGATCATGGGATATGAGACCACTGCATCTGGTCTGTCCGGAAAAGAATAGAACCTAGCTGGAGCGCAGACTGGCTGGTCTTCACCTCATTGACCTGTAACTAGCTGGCCTCTACCTGCCTGGCCTCCACCTCTAGTATAACCCCTACCGCCTGGCCTCCGCCTCTAGGCGACTGAACGGCTGGTGCCGAAATCATGGGTTGATGACCCTGCTGTATTGCCTTACCCCGAAGTCTGGGACAAAATCTCTTTATGTGGCCAGGATCCCCGCACTCGTAATAACCCCTCGGAGCGATGGAATGCTGCCCTGAAGTCTGACCCTAAATAGTTGGTGGACGGTAAGAACTCTCTGGCAAGGCGTTGAAATAAGGTCGCACTAGAGCACCCCGGGGAGGCGGTGGTGCTGGATATGTGGGTCTGCTAGGATGACCTCTCCCAAACTGACCCCTGCCTCCAGATGGGGCACCGCTGAACCTGCCGAAATAACGAAATCGCTTGTCCCGCAGCATCTGGTCTCGGCCCGCTGACGGACACCCTCGATCCTCCGAGCTATCTCTATAACTAGCTCATAAGAAGTTCTCATCTCAACCCCTCGAGCTATAGTGGCATGAATTCCGGAGTGCAAACCCACAACTAACTTCCGTACTCTCTCCGCCTTAGTAGGAAGTATCATAAGTGCATGGCGAGACAACTCCGAGAATCTCGCCTCGTAATCAGTCACTGACATCTGACCCTGCTGGAGCTGCTCAAACTGAAACCGCAACTCTTCCCTCTGAGAGGGTGGAATATACCTATCCAAGAAAAGGCGTGTAAATTGATCCCAAGTCAAGAGAGGAGATTCTGCTGGTCTGCCAAGAAGATGAGACTGCCACCATCTACGAGCCCTTCCCTCCAGCTGGAAAGTAGTAAAATCCACCCCGTGGGTCTCTAATATCGTAATGTTGTGCAGTCTATCTCTGCACCGATCAATGAAGTCCTGGGGATCCTCATGTCGCTCACCTCTGAAGACAGGAGGGTGTAGCCTAAGACTGGCTAATGGTCCGGTTCTAACCGGACCGGACCGGTTCGGGGCCGGAAACCGGCCCGGACCGGTCCGGACCGGTTAGAACCGGACCAAATACACGAGGGGGGGTTGGGGTCCGGTCACGAAACGGCTCAGGGATTTAAAACCGGACGAAACCGGTACTGTTGGGGGCCGGACCGGCCGGACCGGACCGGAACCGGACCGGACCGGACCGGAAAGCTGGCAGCTTCTCCCTCTTTAAATTATAGCCGTTGCCAACGGCTATATTGATGAAATAGCCGTTGGGCAACGGCCAAAAACGGCTCTTTGCACCCCATAACCCCTCCATAACCCCCCTAACTATTTTTTCTTATAAATACCCTATTATTTCATCATATTATTCACAAAAATCATCAAACTCTCTCTAATTCTCTCAAAATCATCTACAATATTGTTATTTTGTTACATTGGCTACTTGTGTAAAGTTTAACTTCTACAATTTTGGCTATTATTTATCAAGTGTTA
>MCJB01000799.1:2626-20078 GCA_002018475.1 Nicotiana obtusifolia | reverse complement strand
AGGCCCGGGCCCGCCAGGCCCGGGCCCGCCAGGCCCGCCAGGCCCAGGCCCGCCACGGGCCACAGCCTTAATATATTTGTCCTACATTTGTTGAAATTATGAACTGTATAGGTGTTGGTGAGTATCTTTTATAGTTCCTACTTCTTTTACCTCGCCGAGGTTAGTTAGGATACTTATTGAGTACATGTGGTCGGTTGTATTCATACTACACTTCTGCACCTTGCATGCAGATCTTGGAATTGTTGTTGCTGTGTATGGCGGGAGCTGGCATTTGAAGATGTACCCACATTCCAGTTATGGCTACCACTTGTCCTTGGTAGCTTTAGATTCGAATTCTATTCATGTACATTCCAAACAGATATTGTAATTATTTCAATTCAGCTTTGTAAATCTAAGTCTTAGTGGCTCATGACTTGTACTACCAGTCATTGGATTGTTGTAAAAAAGTTTAGTCATTTCATTATTTATTTCTCATTAATCATATTTGGAATATGTTGAATGTTAGTTGGCTTACCTAGCGGGTTGGGTTTGATCATATTTGGAATATGTTGAGTGTTAGTTGGTTTACCTAGCGGGTTGGGTTAGGTGCCATCATGACTAGTTGGATTTTGGATCGTGACAAGTTGGTATCAGAGCTCTAGGTTCAAAGGTTCTACTAGTCATGAACAAGTGTCTAGTAGAGTCTTGCGGATCAACATGATGATATCCATACCTATCTTCGAGAGGCTACAAGGCTTTTAGGATGAATTTCCCATCTTTCTTTCCTTATCGTGCAGCATTGATTCAACTTGAAGCACATCTATTTGAATTCCTTCCACTCACTTGTATATTATGTGAACGCTTGGTATCAGCAGTGCACCGACGCCTTGTGATTCCATGGATGAGGTAGGAGATGTGTTTTCTGTGTTTCGGTGATGGTCTAGTCTGGAGGACTTGAGTCCAGGTTTGGACCACAACTTTGGCTCGGTAGTTTCAGTTATGTAAGCATGTGCTTTAGGACTTATATGTCCTGTAGTGTCCCTAGGAGTGGGGCTTATGGCTTTGTGAGTGGCTGGATGGTTATATGATGAGTATGATGTGACTCCGGAATGGGTTCAGATGGCTTGGACGCGACGAGAATAGTTTGCTAGGGATGTGAAGAGGACCATTGGGTGCTTGATTTATGTCTTGATATGTTGTACGGTTTTGAGTTATGAATATGTTGAGAGATCTTTCAGATGTACATCTGTGGAATGTGGTGGATTCTTATGTCTTATTGACGAGTTCAGACTTGAGAGGATTAAGTAATCATAGAGTGGTGGTGACCATGGTAGGGCATAGAGAAATGCCAGTTTGAGACTAAACAGGTGGGTTATCTCTTGCAGGATGTTATGAGGTTGTGTGATTCTTATGATGTTTGTGTGGAGAGTTTCTTTCTACCAGTGAGTTATGTGTGTGGCAATTTGAGTTTGGATCGCTTGAGGAAGTTGACGTGATGGTCACGAGAATGAATGTGAGCTTAGCAGATACGTTGAAGTATTTTTTTATGATTAGTGCTACATGAGCTTATGAGGAATTTAGTTGGATTACAGTGTGGGATTATGGCAGTGATGGAGTAAAGGTATTGTGAGTTAGCAGATGTTTTGTTCTATGGCTTCAAGCCAAGTGGGGGAGCCTGCTATCGACGATCAGATTGCACAGTTATATGTTATATTGGTTTCGGTCTGAGGTATATTTGTGGATCAGTTATGACTTGCAGAGGTTGAGATCGAGGATGACTCGAGTAAGGAAATTTCCGGATACGAGATATATTACACTTTATGGGTATACGAAAATCATGGAATGATTTGAGTTTGTTATTCATGACGGATGTAGTGTGCATGGAGTAGGGATTTACTCGGTTGTGTTAATATGGGGTTACTTATTTGGGTATTGGTGTGATGACGGAGCACATGTCATTCGGCTTGTTTGGGCGGTGCATTTGAGATTAAAATAGGGTAGATGACTCTAGAGAAGGTTCTAATGTATTCAAGGTTCATATGTGGCATTTGAGGACTTTCAAAAATTTGTAAAAAGGCTAAAGATCTGAGATTGCATTGAGTGGTGTTAGGATTGGCGGTATATCTGTATCATTAGAGATTTTATGTTTCAGTATTAGAGAGGTTAAAGGAACAACTTCAGATCTACAAAAGATCTCTTCAGAGTAGATGTCTCGGTTGTGGTACTTTTGAGGTGCTAAAGAGGGAATACAACGGCTTATGGGCTTTAGGGCGATGTGGTTTCATGCGTGATTGGAAAAGATGAGTGTTAACTTGAAGCAACTCAGAAGGAACTCAGAGAAATAGGGCAGCTTGGTAGTAGATTGGATCAATATGGTAATGGATATGATCAATTCTTTTGGTTCTTAAGATGTGGTGAGGCTTTACAGGTACTTTGTGGCAATACACCCGGGCTTGGCGACCTGCGTGACTTGGTTGAGTTAGAGAAATCCAATTCTGATTACTTGGTTATGTGCAAATGGGTTTCGAAGTGTTCTCGATGATTTCTGCCACGACTTGAGATGGATATATTCTACAGGCACGGGGAGTTTGTTGTGCGTTATGGTTTTCTCCTGAATGAGATCAAGTGGAAGGTTTCTAGCTAATTGATTATGTATTCTGCTTGTGATGCAGAGTTTATAATGGGGTTCTTGTATTTTCATATGATGGCATAATAGATGCGGTGCTCATGTAGGATTGAGGCTTGCATGTACTAGGTTGCGGTTCAGTTTTGAAGGGAAGGTCATGAATTTTAGACAGTATGGACAGTCTCAGATGTTTAGATGAATGCTAATACTATTTGGTATTACCTGAGAAGGGTGCGCATTTCAGAAGGCGTCTTGTGTTTTGACTTACGGATGCTTCATTGGTAGTGCGGTACTTGCATGGTTGATCGACTGCTGATGTTCGGATCTTGCTATGTGGAATGGAAGAATTATTATTTCTCGCGGAATAATTATGTATGAAGGAGGTGTCAGTTATTCGAGTGGTGGTGGTGGGATCAGATCTAGTGATTCTTTTGTATTCTTGTGGTTTGGAGACTGGGAGTCTCAGTAGTAGATAGTTTCTTGGTTGAGAATTGCAAAGATATGGCCAAATTAGCCAGCTGATGGTAAGTGTTGCATATAGGTTCCAAGTGGATCTCTGGAAAGTTTATCTACTCATTTCGGAAGGATCAGAAGCGTTTGGAGGCTATTGGTAAGCCTAATGAGGATGTGTATTCTATACCGAATCGGATTTATTGACTCAGCACCGTTATTTTTGAGGGGTGTGTCATTCGGTTAGAGTTGAGCTTGTTCGTGTTCTGATATGTTCTATCTGTTACTCTTCTATGCTACAATAGATTATGATATGTTAGATATTTGCACACATGATGCGGTTCTGTTTGAGCCTTGTAGCAGAATTCGAGCAAGGTGGCCCTTGGGGTGTTGAATGGTTGATTGAGCCTTGGTTATTGTCTTTCCAGGTTGTGGTATATTATGCTATTTGTTTCTCCAAGGTTATGGTCATGCACTTCCTGTACTTGATGTTGATTTGCATGTGTTGTTGATTTTGAGCATTAGGACTCAAGGTATTTCATGTGGACTGGTGTTTGAATTGGGCCACGCATCCCAGTGGAGTTATATTGGGTTATGATCCTTTGGATTGATTTAGCGTGTCTTGGTTCTCCCTGTGTGATGGGTTTATAGCGTTGTGCTCGTGGTGGTACCTGTTGAGCTTACGTGATGGTTCTCTCAATTGAATCAATTTTTGCTTTGGGTACATTTGAGTTGTTGCTTATTGGTGCACGGGTTGTACAGTTTGTGGCTTTAGGTGGCATTGATGGGGCGTATCGGTCAAGTAGCTTGTACTAGATGAGATGAGGCTATTGTACCTAGAATGAGTGCTATCGGATTTGATTACGGTATGTTTGGGAGAATAATGTCACTAGTCAGCTTAGAATTGGGCTATGGTCCTTGTTCGGCGTAAGAGCTCCACGACTTGTTGATCTGATGGGTGGTCATGAGTTTCTGTGCGTTTTTGTCATCATTGGCAGTGTGCTAAGGTTCAGAACGAGGTTTTATTTGATAGGAGGTTTGTTACCTGTACCGGGTTTTTTATCGGGCTGCTATTGTGGTCGGAAGTTATTGCTGTGAGTATCTGAATTATTTGTTATATCGTGTGATGACATCTTAGGTTATGGTTATTTCTTGGTACAGATTTTTCATATTTATGCAGTGTATGGATGTGAGAATTGGGTCTTATAATGAATCCCGAATGTTGGAAATTGGGTTCTAAGGTTTATGGACTAAGGTTGAAAGAAGAATCTTCGGTTATGTTGAGTTGGCAGATTTATATGGATTGGGGTGACGTGGGATCACCCTGGGTAGGTGCATGGTAAGGTTACACAGTGATTGATGGCTTTGGAAGGCCTCTTCGCACGTTCGAGGACGAACGTATATTTAAGTGGGGGAAAATGTAACGACTCGACAGATCGTTTTGAGCATTTGCTTTTCGTCCAGCTATTTGAAGTCTTTAATAGCTTCATACGATGTATTATGACTTGTATGAATCATCAATTTTGGTTTTTAGATGATTCAGGATTTATTTGGAAGAATAATTCTCAACTAGGAAGCTTTAAGTTGGAAGAGTTGACCAAGTTTGACTTTTGTGTATATGACCCCCGATCAGAGTTTTGATGATTCTGTTAGGTCCGGATTCGATTTTGGACTTGGGCATATGCCCAGATTTCGATTGGATATTTCTGAAAGGTTTCGGCACTATTTGGCGAAAGTTGAAAATTTGAAGGTTTGGGATGTTCATAAGTTTGATCGAGAGTTGACTTTGATGATATCAGGTTTGAATTTTTATTCTGGGAGTTGGAATAGGTTCTTTATGTCATTTGGAACTTGTGTGAAAAATTTAAGCTCATTCCGAGTTGATTCGATATGGTTCGGCACGAGTTCTGGAAGTTGAAAGTTTAAAAGTTTATTATGTTTGATTTGAGGTGCAATTTGTAGTTTTGATGTTGTTATGTGTGGTTTGAAGCCTCGAGTAGGTCTATGTTATATTTTGGAACTTGTTGGTATGTTCGGACAGGGTCCCGAGGGGCTCGGACGTGTTTCGAATTGATTTCAAACCATTTTTCTCCATGTTTATATGCTGGTTTTTGTTGTTGCTGATGTCCTTCGCGATCGCGACGGACTGGACGCGATCCCGTAGAGTATATTGGAGCTGAGTATTTTCCTTCTTTGCGTTCACGGTGTGTGGGACGCGTTCGCATAGCTTTGTGAGGTTGGGCAACGCTGTCACATTATAGCAACGCATTTGCGAAGGCTATTGGTGGTCCAGGTGTTTTAAGCATCGCGTTCGACATGGAGTACGCATTCGCGAAGGGTAGTCTGGGCTGTGCATCGCGCTCGCGAGGTGTTGGACGCGAACGCGGAGGGGTAATCTGTGGGATGTGTGATTTGTGCTTCGCGAACGCGAGACTTAATCCGCGTTCGCGAAGGGTACCCTTGAGCAGTGCATATAAGTACTCTATTCGGACCTTTGAGTTATTTTATCACATTTTGAGTTGGGGAGCTCGGATTTAGGCAACTTTGGAGGCGATTTTCGCCACATGGATTGGAGTAAGTATTTTCTACTCGATTTTGATTATATTTCATGATTCTATCTTCGATTTTGGCATTTGATTGATGATTCTGATAGAAAAATATTGGAGGTTTTTGTCTAAACTTTTCAAAAGTTAATTTTTGAGTTTTAAACATCGATCTGGAGTCGGATTTATGTGAAATTAGTATTGTTGGACTCGTAATTGAATGGGTTGTCGGAATTTGTAAGTTTTGTCAGGTTCCGAGGTGCGAGTCTGAGTTTTACTTATTAGTTGACTTTAACTAATTGATTAAAGATTCGACCTTTATCGATTGGGTTTGTTTCATTAGGCATTATTTGATGTTTTTGAGTTACTTTTGGCTAGTTTCGAGCCGTTCGGGGGTCGATTTGTGTGTGATGGAGCTTATAGAGTATATTTTGGCTTGCTCAGTAGTTGATTTGGCTTGTTTAAGGTAAGTATCTTATCTAAACTTGGTTCAGGCACTAGTTGCCTGAATTATATGTGATAGCTACGTGCTATGAGTGCGCATATGTATGGGGTTTGAGACCATATGCGAGCACCAGGGTATTTATCCATGCTCGGGGTAGTTCTTAGGCTATGATATGACTAGAATTGGCTGTTAAGTTTTAAGCTATAATGTTTCTCATATTTGTAACATTGTTATGAACTAATTGAGCCATGTTTGAGTTACGAAGAGGCTAATTCCTTGAATAAACTTGGTAATTGCTATTTCTGTGATGTAATTACCGATTTGAGCTATGATAGCACTTTGCACATGCCTACACTTTAGCATATTATTATACCAGTCCAGGAGCATGAAATTGGATATTTATTCATCATATACATATGTTCTTGTATACTTGCTTCTATATGATATGATTTGGATTGGATGCCTATGATCACGTTGGGCAGATTGTGTTGTTATGCCTGAGACCACGCCGGGTGGATTATGTTGTTATTCCTGTGACCACGCCGGATTGTGTTGTTATGCTTGTGACCACACCGGGCGAATTGTGTTGTTACACCTGTGACCACGCTGGGTGGATTGTGTTGTTATGCCGGTGACCATGTCGGGCGGATTATGATATTATTCCTGTGATCACGCCGGGTAGATTGTGATATTTGCACGTGAGTTGCTCGGGCAGCATGTGAGTTGTCTGTGCGGATCAAGATATTGATATTATAGCACGTAAGTTGTCGTGCGGTTAATATTATTAGCATGTGAGTTCTCCGTGCAACGTGTGGATAAGGATCCATCCCCCTAGGGTCACCCTCTCATGTTTCTCTCTTGATGGTGTACACGCGGATTGTGAGAAATTGACGGGTTTCTAGTTGATGTGAGCTCTAGAGAGCTAGTTATTATAGTTGGACCAGGTTGCACGCCGCAATAGGCCTTATTGGCTTATTGTTATTTGATCGGGTTGCGTGCCGCAATATACTAATATTTGGTTATTGCATTTCATCTTAACTTGCAATTTTCTTGACTGTTTTCCTGATTTACTTGCATATCTTCTTTATATGCTGGATTGTTGACTGAGTAGAATATTTTAAAAAGAAAGAATTGTGAGCATTAGAGTGATTTTACCTGAGATTTTCTGATTTGATCATATATTTGTCCTATACTTGTTAAAATTATGAACTGTACCAGGTGTTGGTGAGTATCATTTATAATTCTTGCTTCTTTTACCTCGCCGAGGTTAGTTAGGATACTTATTGAATGCATGTGGTTGGTTGTACTCATACTACACTTCTGCACCTTGCGTGCAGATCTTGGAGTTGTTGCTGTTGTATATGGCCGGAGCTGGCATTTGAAAATGTACCCGCGTTCCAGTTATGGCTATCACTTGTCCTTAGTAGCTTTAGATTCAAATTCTGTTCATGTACATTTCAAATAGATGTTGTAATTATTTCAATTCAGTTTTGTAAATCTAAGTCTTACTGGCTCATGACTTGTACTATCTGTCCTTGGGTTGTTGCATAAAAGTTCAGTTATTTTATCATTTATTCCTCATTAATCACATTTAGAACATGTTAACTGTTAGTTGGCTTACCCAGCAAATTGAGTTAGGTACCATTACGACTAGTTGGATTTTGGGTCGTGATAATGGTGGAACTAGAGCTATAGGTGGTGGAGCTGCAACTAGAGCTGTAGGTGGTGAAACTGGAGTTATAGAGGAAGATGAATGGGAGATAGTGATTGAATCTCCAAAAGATGGAAGAAAGTACAAAGATAAGTGGTAAAACAGGACAGAGAATGAAACTTGATTCTGGATGGCTGAAGATGGCATACGATGAATAAGACAGCAAGACGTAAGAATTGCATCCCCCAAAAACGCAACGGAACATGAGATTGTATGAGTAGGGTACGAGCAAGATGTTTGATGAATAATCCATGAGAGTTTATAAACTGCTGAAATGGGAAAAATAAATACTCTAGGAAATTATCACTACGAAACGTGCGGATAGCAACCCCAAATTGATTTTGAATTTCAGTGTGGACTCAGATCGGTTTTTCGTCAATATTATCCAAGTGCACCTGGAATAATCATCAGTGAAACTGCCAAAGTAGCAGAACCTCAAGGTCGAACTGACCCAACTAGGACCCCAAACATTTGAATAGACTAAAGTAAAAGGTGACTCTACTTGATTATCAAGACGCTGAGGGAAATAGGAGCGGGGTATGCTTACCGAGCTGACATGACTCACAGTCTAGAGTGGACAAGTGAGATAAACTAGGTACCATTTTATAAAGTATTGATAAGCTGAGATGTCCCAACCGTTTATGTAATAAATCTGGTAAATCAGTAACAGGACAAGTTGTTGAAGGAAGACAAGATGTGAGTCCATGTGATTTTGCAAGGATAAGGTAAAAAAGTCCATCTGATTTACGTCCGTTACCAATGATCTGGCCCGTACTGCATTCTTGTATAAAAACAAGGTCATCTAGAAATAAAACAAAGCATTTAAGTGATTTGACTAAGCGACTAACGGCTACAAGATTAAAAGGACTACCAGGAACATAAAGAATTGAATCTAAAGGTAAGGAAGCAAGTAGACTTGCCGGACCTATTCCAGTTGCCACGGTTTGAGACCCGTTGGCCATCGTGACTACTGGAAGAGATTGAGAACATGAAATAGTAGTGAAAAGAGATTTATTACCAGAAATATGATCAAATGCACCTGAATCAATGACTCAGGACTCGGAGGTTGAAGATTGGGAGACACAAGTCACGCTACTACCTGTTTGAACAACGGAAGCTATCTCTGAAGATGTCTGTTTACATGCTTTATACTAAAGTAACTCAATATAATATGATAAAGAAACCATCTGGATTGGATTCAATGCATTGGATCCAATGGATTGTGAGTCAAAGGCTTCTGATACGAATGACATTATAATTTTCACGTCGGAAAAACCAGAAAGCCTTCTGAAATTACTATTCACGCCAGAAAAATTAGAAAATTTTCTGAAAATCATTGTTTACGCCGGAATGATTCCTGATCGTAATGCATGATGGTCACAATAAAATGCTAACAGTATTGCAGCAGAACTGAAAAAAAAAAAAAAGAAAAAAAAAAAGAAGAAGAAGCCATAAGCTTAAGAATCCACGTATCAGGTTCCATGTTCGTTCCTAATGAGAGATTAACAAGTTTCGAAAATCAAGATCCATAATAGCATTCTACTTTTACCCGTTGCAGTTCACGATTAGCATCCAACCTCATTCAAAGAAATGTGAAAGGAAAAGTTTTGAGTCTTTCTACAGTAATCTACTCCAAATCTTCAAATCCAGTAATCTAGTCTTAAGGGAAGAAGAGGAAAATTATCACTCAAACATTATTCAGTCTAAGAAAGCGATAGAGGAAAATGCATGATAATGAGAGAAAGCCTCTCTCATGCAAAGAAATATTCCATCGGATAGAAGCAGTGCATTAAGATGGGAGCACAACAGAAGCAACTCTGCATCTGAAATTCTCTTCTTCATCATGGTCAACACACCACACCCATTTCTACTTTGGTATAGACCTGCCACAAGTAGATAATTGATCAGAATATATATAGACCATAAGTTGGTCTATTCACCACAAATTTATTGCACATTAGTATTAACAAGGAGATTATAAATTTCCTAGCTCGTGATATAAAGAAGCCTTATCCCTATGCCCACGGTCCAGACCATTGCACTACATATTCCTTTCTGCTGCCAGAAAAAGTTCATTCCACCTAAATCACTAGGTTAAGCACAAAGAAGGCTTATTCCCATGCTCACCATCTTTCTACACATATTCCTTTATGCTTTGGGAAATGTCCATTTGATCATAACGACGTCTTAATCCCACTCTAGTTAGGATCAATTTTATGAATACTCTATATATGGGCTGAACCAACGGAGCTTAGAGAAAAAGCGAGAGCAACCTAATTTCTTGGCTAAGTAAACGGCCTCTGAAAACCATAACATTTGCTGCCTAATGTCTGTTGAGAACTCAGCAGTTAATTACAAGTTTTAAGTATTACTGTGCCAAATAACTAAAATGACGCATAGACAGTTGATGCTTTTGCTGGCACGTTGTTCTCACTAATTCATGCTAAGCAAAGGAAGTTTTTTCAAAAAGATTTCCCATTGCTATTGACAAAATTAAAAGGTAAAAGAAACGATATCTAAGATCTAACTTATTCACTTCTTCATGTTCATTCAAAGCCCAAATTCATCCAGTAACACTTACGTCAATTACTAAATCAAATATACTTCAATCCAAAAATCCAGCAAAACTTAATACTTTAGGTAAAACGAAGGGGAGAAGAACTCGGACAGAAAAGGATATTTCAGTATACATTCCATTAATTACATAGTAAACACCCTTTGAAATGACATATACCAAGAACCTTAACTTTTGCAGAGAAAATCCGGAAGTAACTAACTAAAAGAACATACAAGGAAAAGAACACTAACAGACAAAACATAATATTTAAACTAGGAATCTGACAAGATATACCTAAGGATATCAAGCCCATGAATTATCAAAAGCAGCCGAAGTAATCGCCTGAGTGAATTCCTGAAAACTGATCCTGCCATCTCCATCCGTATCAGCTTCTCTGATCATACCAGTAAGCTCTTCCACGGTCAAAGAATGTCCAAGCTTAGCCATGGAATGAGCCAACTCAGCAGCCGTTATATATCCATTTCCATCCCTATCAAACATCTTAAAAAGCTGTTTCAACTGCTCCTCCGTGTAAGGGGACTTTGCAGGAAGAAGCTCCGGTGCAACAAGTGAAACAAACTCTGAGAATTCAATAAGGCCATTGTCATTTTTATCGGCCTTTTGGATCAAAGTGTCAAGCTGATCAGCACTTGGTTTTAAACCAAGTGACCTCAATAGCGCGCCAAGCTCGAGTTGTGTCAGACTCCCATCATCATTTCTGTCGAATGACCGGAAGATTTCTCGCAGTTCAGCCAACTGCTCATCATCTAACTTCACAGGTTCTTTATTGCTCATATTTCTCTCTGAGCCAATAAATCAAACAGTTATAGTCACTGTACGATTCTTGATCTGCAGATTTGAGTTATTCTTGAAAACCAATATCAATGGATACCCTTTTCGTTTTTTCTTCAAAAATGAGGTGGGATTTGGGAATTTTTTCAAAAAATTGGTTCTTCTCGTTTTTTGCTATTCGTGCCGTCCTCTTCTATTGTGTTGGCTACTGACTTATTGACTACTCTTTAGCTGACCTTTGCGTCACTTTCGTATAACTTTTTCGTGTTGGACTTGGTAATGGATCCACCAAATTCGATAGCTCTTCCGAATTACAAGGAAAAGCTATACGTACTCTCGATTGAAAGAAGAAATGCGAGTCCCAAGTTGAATTGGTTGTCCCCCTGAAGACACTTCTTATATTGTTAAGAAAGTTAATTATACCGTCTACTGGTGAAATGAATAGTTGATTTGTATAACAAAGAAGAATGTTCAAAAATGATAGACGCTTGTATGTTGTTGTGTAGTCTTTCAACTACCATATAATTTCTACATAAAATTAAAGGCTATATGTCATTGATTGTGATATTTAAGGGCCACCCATGTAGAAGGAACTATATTCTAAATTTTTGAATCAAAACAGATGATATTGATTCCGTTATTCAATACATTATAGATAATTACAACAAAATGTTGTCAAGACACCTTGTTATGGTGATAAGGTTAGTGCTGATATTCTTGAGGTTTTGTAGTAATATGGATGTATTAAGTTGATACTAGTAGTAATATTTTTCAAAGGAACAAACGCTTCAACATTTGAGATTAACAAACTCGGATTTTTTTCATTCTGTAACTTTTTTTTATGTGTGTGTATAAAAGTTAATATACCTCTTTTATTTTAATTTATTTATGGACAAGTATGATGAACACAAAAAGATTAAAATGAAAAGAGGAGGAAAAGGGGGCAAAATGGCCAAAAAGTTGCGCCACAAAATGAGGGAGGAAATTAAGAGCACGTCTGACCCTTACGACTTTGTCAACTGTTTTTTAAAATTTGCCATATTCTCTTTCTTGTTACTTATATACTACTAATTTTTGCAATTGACAGCTTTCCCATGTCAAGTGGGCCTGTTTTGGCTTTTCAATATTTTGTGACAATAATTGGTGGTAAGTTCTTTTCTTTTATGCTTTCCATTACTACATAATTTGAAGAAATGCGATGCGTTCTTACGACTGACCAAGACACCAATTTTGGAACCTGTTTCTCCTATGAACTATGAAGAGGTATATATAGTCGACTACCTTGTCAAAAATCTTCTGATATTGAGGACCGATTTTATGAGATAATTTGAAGAACGTAGAGACACAAAAAGATGTGGAGACATTTGGTAAAAACTGCAACAAGTGTTGTGCTATTGTCTTGTAATGAATGACCAGTTAGCTTTACAGTTTTGAAGAGAATTTTAGTCAGAAACAGCCAGCCTGCTGGCTATGGCTAGTGTGGTAGGACATTTGGTAGTTTGTGAGTAGGGATTCAATGATTCTAAATTTAGTACTACACTAGAGCTGTTGACAAAAATACTACTATATATATAATTTTGATTGGAATGCAGTCAAGAAAAATGATACAAGAATATTGTGCGTGGTTAGTTGATAAAAATACTTGAAAAATCTTCATTTTATGATTCCTTTTTGTTTCTCTTACCTTTTATATGGATGCGCCTTTCTTACTTTCTTCCTTCTTCTTTTTTAAACGAGTTTCGCTCTACGTGTATGCCAAGTAATGTAGTACTTTCTCTGTTTTAATTTATATGAACGTATTTTTTTTTAGTCCGTACTAAAAAAATGACCATTTTCTTATTTGGAAACAATTATCTTTATACAATGATTTATAGCCACACAAAATATATGTGCCTCATTTTACACCACAAATTCAAAATTTTCTCTCTTTCTTAAACTTCGTGTCATATCAAATAGATTCACATAAATTTATATGAAAGGAGTGTATGATTTTATATAATAATGTCATATTATTGTAATTAAAACTTTGCCGTTAATAATATGCATGAAATAATAATGTATAAGTTTATGTAATGATAAGTGTGGATCATGATGATTTTTCGTCCTCTTCACTAATATTGCAGATTTATCTAGTTTCTCAACTATGTCCCATCAAAATCTTCAAGTTCATGCAAGTATCTCTTGAACAATTATTCTTTCATGTTTTCACTTTTCTTATCAATCTTCACAAGAAAAGTGAATTATTAATATTTACTCTCTTGTAGCATTGCAAGACGAATAGCATTGCTCATCTTTAACCTATGTATGAATCCTATACATAAAATTAAATTCAAGCATAATGATAAATATTACTCTTTCCTTCATAATAAATTTGATGCACTTTAACTAAATATGGAGTTTAAAAAAGAAAGAACTTTTTTTTAAACTTATGATTTAACAAGCTATAAATATTTGTGTGACTATATATCATTTAATTAAGGATAAAATAAAAAGTTTAAAGTAATATTATTTCTTATGGCTCACCGTATATCATGATGGCACCTAGTCTCTAAGACTAGGTAAGCCTAACATACATGAAGAAATAGCGGAAATAGCAATAAAATTTCAAATTTAAACCATTTAGCTACCATAATAGAACTCAACAATACCGCTGACAATAACTCCCAAAATCTGGTGAGATGGAGTCATAAGCTCTACACGAATAAACCATAAAATCCTAATACATCACTCTCTAAATCAAGAGTAAGCTGTAGAAAAATAAGGACGGGGGTGACTCTAAGGTCTGTAACGACAAGCAGGTATACCTTGAAAGTCTCCGAGATATATAGCCAAATCACTACTGCCTATTTTGATATGAGGTGCCTAGATCTACACAAAAAGATGTGCAGAAGCATAGTATGAGAGCACCACCGTGATACCCAATAAGTATCAAGACTAACCTCGGTGGAGTAATGACGAGGAACAGTCGAGACAACTACAAGACATAATAACATGTACAAGTATGAATATAAAACTAACAGGGAACAATATATATAAAGCTAAACATGGTAAGAGTATCGTTACAATACTTGCAATAAGAAGTAGATCAATAATTAATAACAAGGAGTAACAGGTAGTAACGTCGTAAAGTAAACATAATACAGTATGCTCCACTGAGACCAAGTAAGGGAAAACAAGTAACAACCCAATAAAACAACCGCTTTCACACAAGGTTTATACAAGAATTTCTCTGAGGTATCATACCTCATAATCACAATCGCAGGTCCCAAATCATGAACCCTAATCACTTGGTATCTTGTGCCCACATCACAAATCACAACCGCACGGACAATTCACGTGTTGAACGGACAACTCACGTGACAATACCATTAATACCTCATATTCGCACGGATAATTCACATGCCAATAGTAGGAATAACTCATATCCGCGCGGACAACTCACGTGCTAATAGTAGAACTCACGCACAGAAGCATGTATACAAGAATACATGTAAATGATCAGTAAACATCAACGTTCATCTTCTTGGACTGATATGAGTGACTAATTGCGGTGTATTCTTGTGCAAGTGTATTATCACAGCTCGAGTCAAAAAGTAAGATTAGAGACAATGAATGGCACATAGAAACAACACAATAACCCATAATTTGCATGACTCACACAAGGTAGGCACACCACTATACAAATATCATCAATAACAATGCCCCATGCCATCACAATTCATCTCCGACATAGCCCCCTTGTCTCACCTCTTGCGCAATAATAAAGTAAATGCCGTCTTGTCTCGCAACACGTGCATATTAATTTTCTCGCTTTGTCTCACCACATGTGCAAACCCACATACCGCCTTGTCACGCCGCATGTAAAATATTGTCACGCCCCGCCCGGCGGGCCCGTGACACGGGCACCGAACCCTGCTTGCAGAGTGCCGGCGAACCCTTCATCTGATTTCCCTTACCACTTATAAGGTGTATCATATTCACATGGGTGGCAAGTGATAACATGACCACGTTAACAGTAATAACAATAACCTTCCATGATACCGTACTATATCATAGGCATGCATTTATACACAATGTGGCCAACTGGGCTACAATACAAAATCATAAAACATGGTACATACGTTTGCTGACAAGGCAATTCAACTATACATAGTCCAACACTTGTCTATACATACACTGACATTTGTCTATTGAGCCTCTATGGAAACATAAAAAATTACAACCTACGTCGGAACAGGGCCCCGACATGCCCAAAATGTCTATACAAGTGCATACCAAAATGTAGCAAGCCCGAAGGATGAGTCTTGCTAGTGTCCGCGCACTGAATAGCCTACTGTGGTGGATGAGCTCTCTCTGTCAGTCTATCAGGACCTGCAGCACGACATGCAGCGTCCACATAGAATGGACGTCAGTACGAATAATGTACCGAGTATGTAAGACAGGAAATATAAAATAAGAACAGTGGGAAACATAATATAAGAGACGTACAACTTGTATCATCTGAAAGCCTCTAAGGCAATTAGCCATAACATGACTGCTATGCATATGCATGTATTTACGTCCGTACACAATAGGTGCCATTGCCCGGCCGATCTTAGTGCGGCTCGGTGTACATATAATTACATGATAATACCATTGCCCGGTCGATCGTATCGCGACTCGGTGTACATATATTTACAATAGATACCCTTGCCCGGCCGATTTTATCATGGCTCGGTGTACACATATGTGCACAATAATTGCCGTAGCCCGGCCGACTTGAGGGCGGCTCGGTGTAGTGGAACATATAATGTATGCTGGACTCGCACAACATGATTTCATAATGATGAAATATTGGATTCTTATTAAATCATACATCCAAGAAGACATAATGCTCATAATGCATAAACTACCTTTTCTTGGTGACATAGCTCTTAAATCATATATAGTTCATACTTTTCGGAGTGACACTATGGTCAAACAGATAACAACATATCAAGACCTCCATTAGAAGGGGAACAATTACGAACGTCCTTAGCTTCTATGAATAGAGTATTCTTTTAGGGCTCTTTCGTAGCATTGTATTCGATAGGAGTCGTGCAAAAGAAGGAACGGTATAGTCTTACATACCTGGTATATATCGCACCAGCTCCCAAGCCACGAAATTGCTACAATTCTTTAATCTACAGTTAAAGAATAGCTTAATGGTTACTCACTATGCGTGATGGCTATCATTAACCGAAATCCCCTAAATTCACATGCTGCTCCTCTACACCCTTCATCCCCTAAACCCCATTAAAATTAGGGGTGGGCATAAAATCGACCGAACCGAAAAAACCGACCGAACCGAAAATTTCAGTTTTTTCGGTTTCGGTTTTTCGGTTTTTCGGTTCGGTTTTCGGTTTTTAATTTTCAAAAATTCAGTTTTCGGTTCGGTTTTCGGTTTTACAAATTCGGTTTTTCGGTTTAACCGAAAATCGAACATTTTATGAAGCCCACACCCCTAGCTGTACTGATCTCACCTGAAGCCCACTAAAATATAAGCCCAACCCACTGCCCAACCCTAAGTCGTTAATTCCTAAGTCCCTAACCCTAACGTTAATTCCTAAGAAACTAAAGAAAGTAAGAAGCCTGAAGCCTAAGCAGTTCTTCTGTTCCTCGTCGTCCTCTTCCTCAATCCTCACCTCTGTTCTCACTTCTCAGTTCTCAACCTCTTACTTCTCAGTTCTCTGACCTCAACGACAACACCAAGGTTCAATCGTCGTCGTCGATCATCAGTCTTCCGTTCCTCACCACTCACGAGTCAGTGACTCATGACCCAGTGCCGACTCACGACTCACGACCCTCAGTACTTTGTGTTTGGTAGGCATAATACACTCGGAGTCACGACTCACGACCCAGTGCTGACGCCCTCACCATTCACCACTCACCAGTACCTCCAAAATTAGGGTTCCGACTTCCGATTGAACTCGCTCATCCTTCTTCCTCAGGTGTCAGGTTAGTGGTAACCTCTTAGCTGCGGCTCCTAGCTCCTTTTTTCAAGAAATCAATTTTCTTTGAACTTTTGTGTAGAGAACTAGAGATATGGTTTCTGGCTACTTTCTGCTATTGTTTGTATAATAGCAGAAAAATTGTCAAAAATAATTTTTGATTTTTCTGGTTTCTGGCTTTCTAGTTTCTGCTATTGTTTGTACTTTGTAGCATATATGCGCCTTAATTTCTCCTACTGTGCCGATTGCTGTTGCTGTGACGCTATTTGGTGTGTATTTTCCCAAGCAGTTTGGTGCAACTTTTTGTTTGAGTAATAATAATTATGTACTTGTTATCTCTTCTCTCTAAGTTTAAAAAGAACTTCATGCCCACCCCTATT
>MCJB01000798.1:1709-12569 GCA_002018475.1 Nicotiana obtusifolia | reverse complement strand
GGGGGGGGGGGGAGCTCAGATAATTTGTTCGACTGTGGCATCCAGCATGCCAGAGATAAATAAAGTCGTGCTCAACAAGACTTTAACTAAGAATGACAGAAAAGAAACTATTTGCATGTGAGACAGCCTGCCAAACAGAAGATGCACCCAGGAAACTTTTACTTACGCTCAGATAAAGACGAAAACATCTCACAAAACATCTCCAGTCACAGGATATAGTACCTAGGATGAACTATATATCCTTGATAGTTTTTTTTTATATACATATAATGGTGGTGTCGGCCAGCTTGCACGCA
The DNA here is from genome assembly GCA_002018475.1 of Nicotiana obtusifolia. NCBI lineage: Eukaryota > Viridiplantae > Streptophyta > Magnoliopsida > Solanales > Solanaceae > Nicotiana > Nicotiana obtusifolia. The sequence goes on along the minus strand of MCJB01000798.1, from coordinate 12,273 downwards.
CGTTGACTATTTCACACTAGCACAGATACCGAGTAATTCCGCCCACCAATGCTTGGGCAAATAGGACGAAATCACCTAGAAGTTTGTCTTTGTAGAAATTTGGACCCTGGTATCCAAGATTTTTTTCATCCAATTCATTGAAAGTTTCTTTTAAACGGCACAATTTGTCGGGAGTAGGTTCGCTATTCCCTAAAATGTACTTTAAAAGAATTTTAGCACTAAGCACTGCTCTCTAGTAAATATATTGCAGGAAATGCTTTCTCCACTTTGGTTACAAAAAGCTGCATTTTTCCCCTCATCATCCCTCCTTTCTTCCTTTCCATACTCCGGCACCACAAAATTCTCTAGTGCTACTCCAACAACACAATATAACGGAAGCCGCATTGCTTCTATTCTTTTCTACACTGCTCATACATCACCAGCTGACCACTTGATAAAAACAATTTTAGAAACATAGGCAGCAAAGAGCACCATAAATATCTCCTTGATACAAAGTCAAATAAATGATAGCACGATTGAAGTTATATTTGACGGGCATGATGGGTACTCATGCAAATATCATTTTCTTGTCAACTTAATAATATCCAACTGCATAGAAATTTTTGCAAGACTAAAAAGCCAACACCAAAAATTTGTCAAAACCCAACCTGAAATAAATTAACCACATCGCGAACAACACGAACCTAACCCAAAAAATGCTAGGAGATTTCTTCTCATCTGCCTAAGCCTTGATGGACAAAGTTACTTGGCACATGTCAGAGTTACGAGGTGAAATAATTGAGGTGCACACAGGAATGCCCCATGAACCAAATGGCAATTCTTTTAAACATCCTTCAGTATAATCCCCGTAACCAGAAAAAAGAATTATTGGGATTTTAAAAAATAAGTACTTGTGATAAGTGAAGTGAATCATATATACACCATTTGGGCTTCATTTACCAAAGTTATAGCAATAAATTCTAATATTGCGGTCAAGTAGAGATAGGAGATGAATGATTGGATTAATTATACACCTAAAAAGGAGAGTAATGTGAAGAGTTCGGATTCAGAAAATTAAGCTGCGTTGAAAGCAAAGATTGAAATTACAGCTAACATTAGTTAGACATAGAAAAGAGGGTAGGGTATGAAATTCATCGATAACCTTATACTTGGAAACGGCATCGTTGAAGGCGTTGATGAGGGCAGAATCATCCCATAGATCTTGTCCTTTCCCCATTTTCGCTTTCTACTCTGCTCCGATTAAAGTTGCAGAAAAAGAGGGTTTAAGCTGTAAAGGGTTTAACTTTGTTCAAAGGCTGTGACCCCAACAAACTGGAATTGACTACAATATGAACAAACCTGAGGCAAAGCTTTTTTTTTCTTTTTTTATTACTAGTACTTGTATTAGTAAAATGTTTTTGGCTTTTTTTTTTTTTTTTGTTTCTTTCCGCCACATTCTTTGATAAGTATCAATAAAATATAGTATTTGATTAATCAGAATATTCAAACATATTTAAATAATAATCCTGATATCAAATTTTATTATCATTTTATATTAAAATTGGAAATAAAACATAATCCCTTTTTATATTGCATTTAGTTCATATTTTGAATAATTCGCACATGAATAAAACACTTAAAGTATCATAAATAACCTTGAATTTATCTTCTTATCTTTTATTTATGGCAAAAAGTACGGTTAAATTGTATATATTTTTTATATTATACACCATATCACTCATTTTTTAATGCAACCAACAAACATTCGTGGAGTATTATTAATAACATATGCGCACTAAATAATTCGCTGAGTATTAATCTTTGTCTTACAAATCATGCGTAACTTGTTTGCAAATGAAACGACTTCCTATAACATAACATTGTAGAATGTGCAACAAAAGGACATTCATTTTGAAAAGGTTTACTAATGTTTGGCATTTGTCTAAAATATAATATCTTAATAAAAACTCTATAAATTGTTTCATCGCTAGTTTACAATATATAATGTCATGACAAATCATAAAGACAAACATATTGCTTTATGTGATACAATTCACGCATTATGACTATCGAAACGTGAAGAAAATGAAGATAACATGTGTTTGCCTATACTTCATGTGTAGACATTAGAGGAGGCGTAAATTATATTTTGTTGCATTGCCACGTAAAATCATCATAGGCAGATGCGAAATTTAAAATTTTATAAATTCATTATATTTTTAAAGTTATGGGTTCATATTCACTATTTCTTATAATTTTAATAAACTAGTTAATTAACTCGCACTTCGCGTAATCATACCTTTCTTCTTTCAATTTTAATTAATATTGAATAAACAAATTTCTTTTAGTACGAAAATTTTAAGAAAAAAGACAAATATTTAATCCGAGGAACGCATACTAAAATACATAAATCAAATATAAGAAAAAATACATAAGGGAAAGATTAGTTAGAAAATAATACAAATAAATTGTCCATCTTCTTTTTACTTTTTACAAAGAAAGAGGTCTCGATGAATAATCCTCTCAAATCTCAATTGGGGAAGAGACGTTAGTGCTTATTTTACAGAGAAAAAAATTGTGTAGTGTAAGTCTTCTTCCCTTTGGTTCCTCTTGGGATAAATTGGTTTTGTGGTCATTGCAATTTTTTTAAATCTTATGTAAAATCTCCCGTGAGATCTTACACACACATGAGATTTGAAAATAAAATGCACTAGATTTGCAATATTATATTCTTCTATTCAAATTATAACGGACTATTAAACCATTGCTCCTGATTTCAAATTCTTGTTTAATTGTTCATAATACTACTACAGTTGTGAAAATAAAAGTTATAAAAGCACTATTTTAATTTGCGTAGTTAGATTTGACTTTGTAGTCTAACAAATATTGTTTTAGTTATATGACTTTTTTCACATGAGATCAATAAAAAATAACATAAAAGATCAATCAAGAGATTTTTGTAAGATCATGTTTTACTATTGAAATTATAAGTAAAAATAAGAGATCTCATTTCTCGCAAATAAAAGCACTACACTTGTTGCTACTTAATTAATATTTTTGGAAGATAGTATTTATTAATTATCAAAGTTATCAATTGTATATTTTTAAGTGCATGGACAGAGAATAAGATGTATAAACCGTCTATAAGGTTTTCATACTAAAACTTCCTATTTAATATACTCATATTTCTATTTCATTTTTAGTTTGGCAAGGAAAAAAAATATAATGGGTGAAACCAAAGATATTTTTTTTCATATAGTTAATTACATAAATGATCAAAATTTTGAGTAAATTGCATATATATACTTGGTTCTATTATAATTAATTGAGCGATCAAATCACCATGAAAGTTGCCCCCTAAATTAATACTCTAATGTATTATAGCATCAGTTTTCTTTAGGCTTCTTTATCCTTCCATGAATAAAAATGCTTGTGTTGATTGGAAAAAGTAAGGAGAAATTACAAAAAGAAAATGATAAATATGAAGTTCCAAAATGAGGGATTTATAGGTGATAAATGATAAAAAATGTATGCTTTTGAGTATGTTTGCATATTATTTTTTATGTGAGTTGCGAAAGATCACATGTTTATAAACATAAAAGATGCTCTTTACTTGTTTATTGTGTGTAGGAATGAGTTTGGATGAAAGTCGGAGAAAATCACATGATTTGACGCAAAAGAAGTTGAGAGGCAAGAGTTTGGAGCGTGCCACGATTGGTGCATTACATGATAGGCACGAAAATGGCCTAGAAAGTGAATCTAAACCAGTGAAGTATGGCACTTTGGCACCAACCCCCAGCAAGCAAAAGAAAGAAGAAAAAAAACTAGGAGGGTGCCTAGGGGTCGCACGTTGCATGAACCTAAGGCACGCGAATCAACTTCTCTTTTTCAAGATAGGAGTGCTCAAGACCGCCCCATACAAATCCTAATTGATATAAATACATCATAAGATGTCGTTTTGAAGGGAGACACTACTTTAGGGTAAGACAATACCTAAGGAGGCAAGAATACACTAGGAGCAATGAGGAAGATTCAACAACTAGTATTTCCTTTCTTCTTCCTATTTTTCATTGTTGGTTCTGACTTTTAGTATTGTAATTTTACATACTATTATGAGTAGCTAATTTATTATCTAGAGTTTTGATGAAACCTTTTGGAGGATGAATTCTTGTTACGTTTTTATATAATTTAGCTTTTGGATTTCTCTACTTGTTTAACTACGTGCTTATTTCAGTTGATTGAATGGCCATCTGTAACGACCTGACCGATCGTTCTGAGGATTGACATTCCGTTCGGTGATTTGGAGTCTTGAGTAGCTTCATATGATATATTACGACTTGCGTGCATGGTTGGTTTTGATTTTCGAAAAGTTCGGGAATGATTCAGAAAAGTAATTACTATTTGGAAACTTTCAGTTGAAGAGTTAGTCAATGTTTGACTTTTGTGTAAACGATATCAGATTCATGTTTTGACAATTCCAACAGGTTCGTATGGTGTTTTTGGACTTAGGCGTATGTTTGAATTTTGATTTAGAGATTTCTAGGTTGATTTGGCTCTATTTGGCAAAAGTTGACAATTTGAAGGTTTAGAAATTTTACAAATTTGATCGGGAGTTAACTTTGATGATTACCGATTCGAATTGTTGATCCGGAAGTTAGAATAGGTTCGTTACATCATTTGAAACTTGTGTGCAAAGTTTGGTCTTATTACGAGTTGGTTTGATGGGAATCAAACACTTGGTTGTGATTTTGGAAGTTCTTGAGTTTCATTGTGATTTTCGATGCGTTTTGGTGTTCGATTCATGATTTTATATATTATTTTGATGATCTGAGCATGTGAGTGAGTTCGTGAGATTTATGTACTTGTGTGGATGGTTGGTGTGGGGGATCAGGTGAGTTTCGGAATAATTTCGGAGAGTTTTGATCCTTGCTTCGTGTTGCCGGTACTATAGTTCTCGTATTTGCGAGATACAGGTCGCATTTGCGACCATTGCATCTGCATATATCCTTTCGCTTTTGTGAATCTGGGCGAGATGGGCAATTTCACATTTGCGAGATTTGAGGCTGTATTTGCAACTGTGGAGGTCCGCATTTGCAATCTTAGTGTCGCATTTGCGGGGTCTGCTGAGGGAGTCTTCGCATTTGCGAAGCACTTGACCGTTTTTTTGATAGACGGCTAGGACAATCGCATTTGCCAGTTTTGGGTCGCATTTGTGACATTTTCTGGGTCTGTAAGGGTACGCTCTTGCGAGCCTTTGTTCGCTTTCGCGGAAGTCGTATTTGTGACCTTTGATCGCAAATGTGACATCTGCAACTGGTTACATATTGTGTATATTGGGACTTAGGTTTATTTTATCATATTTTGAGATTTGGAGCTCGGTTTGAGGTGATTTTTGAAGGAGACTTTCACACTTAGCTACTGGGTAAGTAATTTTTACTTAATTTTGATACTATATTTGGATTTCTTATGAGTTTCACACCAAAATCATAAAAAGGGAAAGGAAATTTTTGGGGATTCTGACTATATTTTGAAAATGAAAATTTGAGATTTGGGAGTCGATTTGAACTCGATTTTAAAAACTAATCATACATTTGGACTCGTGAGGTTATGGGTAATCGAGATCAGATCTACCCCTCGACTCGGGGTTTGATCGGGCGAGTCCGAGGTTGACTTTTCGAATTTTAGGTAAAGATTATAATTTTATTAATTGAAATTGATTCCTTTTGCATTGTTTGATGTTATCGAATCATTTTTGGCTAGATTTGAACCGAACGGAGGTGATTTATAAGGAAAAGGATATTTTTAAAGTATTCGTTTGGCTTGTTTGAGGTAAGTGTTTTGCCTAGCTTTGGTTGAGGGAATTTTCCTACTACTTGATATTGTTTGCTACATGCGGGGGTGATGTATATATGAGGTGACGATCATATATACATGTGCCATGGGTATTCATGCTCGGGGTAAATTCTAGCTTACTCTATGCTTTATTTGAATGTGTGTTCAACTTGATTCTATGTATTATTACATCGGATGGGGTTTGTTTACTCTTGAGCAGCAGATACTATGGGTATGTCATCGGGCGGAACGGATGTTATTTGTGCCCTGATTTGTTCCATATGTTTCTTTCTTATGCTACGACGGATTGTGAGACTACTTGACTATTCACACACATGATGTAGTCCTGTTTGGGCCTTGTATCGTGTTTGGGCCTTGTGGCGATACTCGAGTTAGATTTCTCTTGGGGTGTTGAATTTTTTATTGCAACTTGGTCATAGTTTTCCTGTATGGGGCATATTGTGCTATCTGTTTCTCTATAGGTATAGTCATGCATATCGCGTGTTTGCTGTTGGTTCACATGTGGTTGTTGGTTGTGAGCATCATGGCTCGATGAATATTTCATGTGGATCGACATATTTGGATCAGGCCATGCATCACAGCGGAGTTATGTTAGGATATGATCGTTGTGCTTGCTTTGTGTATTTTGCTTCTCTCTTATGGGATGGGTTCATAAAGTTGTGCCTTGTGGTGGTATTTGTTGAACTTGTTTGGGTGGTCCTCTTATTAGGTTTTCTTTCTATCTTTGGTTATATTCGAGTTGTTACTTGTTGAGTGAGAATTGCGTCATATTTGACTAATTATCACTTGGTGCGGCTTGTCAATAGAATAACTTGTACTAGATGAGATGAGATCATTGGACCTGGAATTAGTGCAGTCAGACTTAGATAAGGTGTGTTTGGATATGAATGTCACTAGTCAGCTCAGAATTCGGTAATGGTTCTTGTCGAGCGAGAGAGCTCCATGACTTGTTGATCTGACAAGTGGTTATGAGTCTCTACATGTTTCTTTCATTTTTGGTAGAGTACGAAGGTTTGGAATAAGGTTTTATTTGATTTGGGGTTGTTACTGGTACCAGCTTAGTAATGAGTAGATATTGTGGTTGCAAGATATTACTATGAGTACGTTGGTTATGTGGTATATCGTGTGATTATAGCTTGGAACATGGTTATGGCTTGATGTAGCTTGTTTAGACTTATACAGTGTAAGAATACGAGATTCGGGTCTTGTAATGAATTTCAGATGGTGGGATTTGGTTTTAAGGTTTATGGACTAAGGTTGAAGAAGGAACCTTCAGTTAAGTTAAGTTGATGGGCTTATATGGATTGAGGTGACGTGGGATCACCCATGGGTATGTATATCGTGATTTTGTACAGTGATTTGATGGCTTTAGAATGACTTTTTGGCACGTTAACGTATATTTAAGTGAGGGAGAATGTAACGACCTGACCGGTCGTTTTGAGCATTGACATTCTGTTCGGTGGTTTGGAGTCTTAAGTAGCTTCATATGATGTATTTCGACTTGCGTGCATGATTAGTTTTGATTTTCTGAAGGTTTGGGAATGATTCGAAAAAGTAATTCTCTATTTGGAAGCTTTAAATTGAAGAGTTGACCAAGGTTTGACTTTTATGTAAACGATCTCGAATTCGTGTTTTGATAATTCCAACAGGTTCGTATGGTATTTTTGGACTTAGGGGTATGTTTGGATTTTGATTTGGAGACCCTAGGTTGATTTAGCTCTATTTGGCAAAAGTTGATAATTTGAAGGTTTAGAAATTGCACAAATTTGACCAGGAATTGACTTTGATTTTAACGGGTTCAAATTGTTATTTCGGAAGTTGGAATATGTTCGTTACGCCATTTGGAACTTGTGTGCAAAGTTTAGTCTCATTGATATTGGTTTGATGGAAATCAGACGCTTGGTTGTGATTTTGGAAGTTCTTGAGTTTCATTGTGATTTTTGATGCATTTTGGTATTTGATTCATGGTTTTATATGTTACTTTGATGATTCGAGCATGCAAGCGAGTTTGCATGAGATTTATATACTTGTGTGGATAGTTGGGTGGGACTCGAGGGGCTCAAGTGAGTTTTAGAATGATTTCGGAGAGTTTTGATCCTTGCTTCAGGTTGCTGGTACTATTGTTCTCGCATTTGTGACCATCGCATTTGTGAGTATCCTTTCACTTTTGCGAATCTGGGTGAGATGGGAAATTTTGCATTTGCGACATTTGCGGCCGCATTTGCAAACTGTGGAGGTCTGCATTTGCAAGCGGCATTTGCGGCAGGGGGTCTGCTGAGGGAGTCTTCAGATTTGCGAAGCACTTGACCGCTTTTGCGACAAACGGCTTGGGGCACATCGCATTTGCTAGTTTTTGGGTCACATTTGTGACATTTGTTGGGTCTATAAGTGTAACGACTCGACCGCTCGTTTTGTGTATTTGAGCCTTGTTTCCCTTTTGAAACTTTCTGTATGTGTATTTGTGATTTTATGATTTGCGAGGATGGTTTGTTTCGTTTCAGGGAGTTTTTTGATTAATTTGGAACAATTGGTTCTTAGTTTGGAAGCTTAAGTTAGAAATATTAACCGAAGTTTGACTTTTGTGAAACTGATCCCGGACCGGTCTTTTTGTGGTTTTAGTAGGTTTGTATGGTAATTTTGGACTTAGGTGTATGTCCGGAACTGGATTTGGAGGTCCCTAGGTTTATTTGGCTATTTTTGCCGAAGGTTGGCAATTTTAGAAATTTTCTAAGTTTGACCATGGTTTGACTTTATGGCTATCAGGTTCAGATTTTTGTTTCGGGACTTGGAATAGGTCCGTTTTTTTTATTTGCGACTTGTGTGCAAAGTTGGTGTCATTCCGAGTTGGTTTGGTAGGAATTAGACGCTTGGTTGTGATTTTACCGATTCTTGAGTTTTATTGTAATTTTCATGTATTTTGGTGTCTGATTCATGGTTCCAGATATTATTTTGGTATTTTGAGTTCACGAGCGAGTTTGTATGATATTTTTAGACTTGTGTGGATGTTTAGTGTGAAGCCCCGGGGACTCGAGTGAGTTTCAGATGCGTTTCAGAGTGGTTTGAGTGGGGTTTAGTTTTGCTGGTGTTGGACTGATGCTGCATGTCTTGCAAACGCGAGATCTTGTTCGCATTTGCGAGGTGAGAATCACTTTTGCAAGGTGGGCTGGGGGCTGGAGAGTTCTCTTTTACGAACTCCTTGATCGCATTTGCGATAGGCATCTAGGCAGGGGGTGACTGCATTTGCGATCGGGCGGGTACTTTTGCGAAAGGGGTCCTTGTTCGCATTTGCAAAGAGTTTGTCGGTTTTGCGACATTCTCAGTGTTGCTCAGGCGTTGCTTTTGGTGATGCTTTCTCCGCATTTGTGAGGTGTTGCATTTGCAAAATTCAAGTCGCAAATGCGACATCCACAACTGAAAAAAAGATTTGGATTTTGGGACTTAGTCTCATTTTATCACATCTTGAGCCTTAGACTAGGTAGGAGGCAATTTTAGGAGAAGAATTTCATACCAAACTATTGGGTAAGTGATTTTGACTCAATGATTATATAACATGATTGTTTATGGATTTTAACATCTAAATCTATGAGATTTGAGGAGAAATTTTGGGGAAGTTTGACTATGTTTTAAAAAATAAAAAATTTGAGAATTGAGAGTTGAATTGGACTCGGATTTGAAAACCAAACACAAAAATGGACTCGTGGGTTATGGATAGTCAAGATTTACCCTTCCACTCGGGTTTTGACTGGCAAGCGCAGGGTTGACTTTTGTTGATCTTTTGAAAAATGTGTAAAGATCTGAACTTTATTAATTAAAATTGAATTATCTTGCATTGTTTGATGTTATTAAGTCATTTTTGGCTGGATTTGGGCCGAATGGAGGTGAATTTTAAAGGAAATGCATTTTTAGAGTATTGACTGAGGGCTTTTGAGGTAAGTATCTGACTCAACCTTGTGTGGGGGAACTACCCTTTAGGATTTGGCTTAATTGCTTATTTGTGATATGTGTGGATGATGTGCACACAAGGTGACGAGTGTGTACACGGTTGTATGTGTGATTATGACCGGATTTGACCCGAGGTTGTTTCTATCGCTTTTGTTTCGATTAGGTCTCTACTCTACGTGTATTCACTTTGGATGACTACTTGAGTTTATGTTCCATGTTAGAGATTATGTTTTAAGATTGTATTTTCCTAAATTTGCCTAGTTGGGCGTTTGTGAGCTTGTTGCTAATTTGAGTTAGCTGAAGTCATGCTTATGTGTTGATCACCCATCTGCATTTCTCTTATTGCTTTGTCCTTGTGCACTGTGTTGATAAGTTGAAAGTTTATGTCATGATGACAATTGTTGGCTTGTTGTGTTGTGATAATTATGGCACATGTGGACTTGTTGGGCGGATTGTCGGGTGTTGGCATGAGGTTTCTACTATTACTACGACTACTACTACTACTACTACTACTACTACTACTACTACTGCTCCCAAACAGCTCAAAGACTTGTATGACAAGTGGGTATTAGTCTCTCCAGATCTGGATTTCTTATATCACAAAGATCATGTGAACTGGACCGAAAATATTGGGCAAATATATTTCTTCTTAGAATTCTCAGTACCATGGATTCATAAGTGGATCCCAGAATTCGGACATACCGAAGAAAAGATACCATGTATTTACCGAGATTATTACAACAATTTCTGGGAGAAAATGTTAAAACAAAACCCAGAAACCAAGTTATTA
>MCJB01000797.1:4071-17464 GCA_002018475.1 Nicotiana obtusifolia | reverse complement strand
CGACGGTAAAAGGATGATCACCCTCGACCTTATCTACAAAAAATCGGAAAAGGTAAACAATTCGCCACATAGAGGGGTGAATTTGACCTAAGGTAACCTCGTACCTCCTGTAGAACTCTACGATTATTGGATCTACGGACCCTAATGTGAATGGATAGGTGTACACACTAAGATACCCCTCTACATGCATGGTGATAGCTTCGTCGGGAGAAGGGATCACCACTTCTTTATCAGCCCAATAGCATTCCGCCTTCACCCTCTCAAGATGTTTATGGGAGATGGAGCTGATATAGTCCGACACGGGTTCGCCTCGACCAGGCACCGATGAGGCCTTTTCGACCTTAAAATCGGAGCCGGTATGGCACCCTACGGGGATGAAAGCCTTCAATGGAGGTTCTGATGAAGGCTCGTCAGCACGAAGCGTCTCAGTTTCATCAACAGGCTGAGCAGGGGAATTTTGCCTTGAAGGAACCGACTTGGAAGTTTTTGCCATTGAGATAGTAGGAGCAAGAACTAGAGGAAATTTCAGAAGGGTTTGAGCACTTTCTGGAGAATGAGATCAAGGAAAATTTTTGAAAAAAGCAGTTTTGTTAATAGAGCAAAAGTAAAGAAGTTAATCCGTGGTAAAAGGGGTTATTTATACTTTATCAAAGGCGGCGACACCAAGCACGAGGCAACCAGGCATTGAATGCACGCATTAAATGCCTGCAACAGGAAAGATATTCTGAAGATGGGACCTATGATGATTGCCTACATTGGCAATCGCGTAGTCACAATTCTGCCGTCACGCCTAAGTTTCTTTTTAATATATTAGTTGATGACTCTGCCTACGTGTTGTGATCAATGCTTATATCGGTTACTTGCCCCACGAGATCGGAGGGCGGAAATTCATATCGTTTCTTGTCCTTACTCTCCAATAAACGCGGGGACTATCTGTATTGGGTCGGGTGCAATCAAATGAAATCGGGTCGGATATAAGTAAATGAAATCGGGCCGGTCACAATCAAGGGAAGACATGACGGTTATAGTATGAGGCCGAACTACCTCAGTCCGGGATCGAGAAGTCGGGCACGCAGGTTAGAGCAGTCGAGACGAGACGACCGATATGGTTGGCCGAGGAACACTTAGAGATTGAGGGTCGGCCTCGAACCGTGTATCTCGCCATTCACCGGGTATCTCGCCAGGAGTAATTATCTCAACCATTATAGCCGTTATGCCACGATTTAAGGAGATTCAATCCCATATTTAAGGGGATTTATCTTGTAATTAGTTACCTACCTTATTTGGAATTCTTACTTTTGCCTATAAGAGGCGTTCTCATTCACCATTGTAACACAAAACATTCTCTGAAAACACAGTTAATATATTTTGGCTATTTCTTATCGCATCTACTGTTCTCCAACACTACATTCGCTGTTCATCATAATATTTTCCCATTTCTCATAGTTCTTCGCCAATTCGCGGTTTGACTGTCTTTTCTTATCATAATATTCTAATTGCTTTTGCCTTATTTTTACTTAGTATCAAACTGGTTCACAAATCCTTAGCGCCACGAATAAATTCAATTGTTATCCAGTTTTAAGGGTAAACAGGGAGAACTTACATTTTGTAATTTAGTTCTTTGGCCAGAAAATTTGTTGTTGGCCAGATATAAACTCACAAGTGAGGGTAGGTAAAACAATGATACTGGAATTAGCCCAAAAGGCGAATTATTACTCAAGTCAAGATATTCAAGATTCTCACATATGTATTTTTTAGTCACACTCATTGGTTATCAAGTTGATTAATAATCGTCTAACTTGATAGTTTTCGAAGATCAAATGTTCTTTCGTTATATATCAGTCAATTATAAGAAATTGGTGCTTTTAAATATTATTTCATTTATCTAGGAATTTGTTATTTTTCTTGACACCTGAAATCATAATCAATTTATGTTGTGAGTTTTTATGAATTTCTCTGTCTGGGAATTTTTTATTGTAGATGTTGTAGTTATATAGTATATAGATGATAAATGAACTTTCAGTTGTACAATGTACTAATTATTTTTTCGTCATGCCAACTACATTTTCATTTTGCTATGGAACTAACTATTTCGGTGAGATTTTTCTCTTTCTCCCATGTTATGTGAGCTTCTCTGTTTCTGCCATTCTCTATTTTATACTATGTCTATCCATTGTTTTGGTTCCCAAATTGTATTTTGAATCGACCAAGAATTGAAACCTTTGGAGATTTTGCCAAGGATTTAATTTTCATTGCACTTCAAACTTGGAGAGAGCGAATGTCTCAAAACAAATTCAAAACTGCAATTATCTTTAACTATTAGCATAGTTAGGGAATATATTTAAAAGTTCTTAAGACATCACGAACATGTTTGCGCCAATTAGCATGGGAGGAGTATCTAGATAAAGTAGAACTCAATACAAATCATTAAAAGCTTTTTGGTGAAGTTATGGAATTTGTTTACCTCAAGTTGGACTCTAATCTACTCTAGCAAAAATAAAAATATTAAATAGTTTGTATTCACACTAATTCTTAAATAAGAGATCATATTTCATGTAGAAAAAGGGCTAGACTTTGAACTTCTAAACAAGATTTCTTGTATGAGCCAATAATTTTGGACTTAGCAATGTTGCCACCAGAGACTATATCTCCATAACTTTATAAAGCGTACCTGAAATTGATATGTCTCAACTCCACAAATTGATCATAGTACGAGTTACTTTTTATGAGAATTCACTCCTTTCGTAAGGTAATATAATTGCTATCTTATTTAGGGTTGTATTGTGAGTCTGGGCCCGGGCCTAAATGAGCCAAACAGGTGGGGCCAAATCGGCCTGGGCTGAGGCGGTCCGGGTCAAGCGGTCTCGGGCCTAACGGGCCAAATGAGTGGAACCAGCCCACTGCGGTCCTAAGCCCATATGGTCCCGGGCTAAATGGGCCTGGCCCGCGGGCCTAAATGGGCTTTTTTCGTTCCGGAGTATTTTTTTTTTATCTAGAAATTTTTTTTGTAAACTATATATGTATATACTAATATAAATTGCTTATATATATCTATATACCTAGGAATTGATTTATGGTATTTAAGAGATATAGTATCCAACATAGATAATCTTATTGAGTATGAATTTTGGAAAAACTAGTATTAAAAGTACTAGACTTGAAGAGGTAGATATACCTCAAAATCTTGATTTGTTAAACAAATGTACTATTCCCCAAGTTCCTATTAATACGATCTACGATTATGGATTCTTTGATAGATTATCTTCTAAACAACTGATAAAAATAACGGAGCAATCTCTTGCTTTGAATTCTTCTGAACAAACTGTTCGATTATTGAATGAACGTGATATTATGCTTTATAGAAAGAAATATAGTTTTATACATATTGGCATGGTTCAAATTTCTTTTAAGCCTTTGACCCTTAAAGGGTTACCTGAATCTTTTATGGATGCATTAAGAGATGCTAGAAATTTAAATTTTAGACAATCTCTGATGGGTTCTACTAAATCTACGGTAGCTTATGGTCCCGTATATTTCAATACTCAACCCAACCTACAATTATCTTTATCTGATATCAATATTCTAGATGCTTTAACATTAAATGTCAAGACTCATGGTTATAACTATGCTCCTGGATCTGAACTTATATGTTTGTCTTATAGAATTTATTATAAGTTCTTGTCTACTTTAACTCCTAGATGCAAATTGACGGATACGTCAAACGAGACTATGATTTTTGAGACTAATTTTGCTAGATCCAAAGTCACCACTAGGAGACTTATTGGTTGGGATGAAATTAATTTTTCCTCTACATGGATTTTAGACTCTGTTATAACCCCGAGTCAATAATCTGATTATATTACTAATCATGATTATTCGCATGTTAGTCAAACTCCTGAAGGAAGAATTTGCATTCAGTTTGAGGACAATAAGTCCTTAATACCTTACAGGCATTCATTTACAGATAGCAAAAGGTTATCTTTACCTTCAACACATTCTTATATTGCTCCTGTAGAACCTATGTATGGTCCGGCTAGGTTAAATCGATCTGCATCACTTCATACGATTTCCACTGCTGATGGTAATAAGCGGGTTGATCGTATAAAAATTGATTCAAAAAATATTGTGAAAGATGCTAATGATAGATCTTCTGATAAGGATATTCCTACTGCATCCGAAATGGATTTTGATTTAAATAATGTTTAAATGATTAGATTCCAAATTGATTTTAGTCCGGGATCGCCGGCAAGAAAACATATATTGACAAAATTTTGTCATGATAAATGGAAGAGTTTTAAAAACTGGTATACAGAATTTTATAATACTGATGACAAAAGAAGTATTTTTCAAGAATTCTATGAATTTTGTTCATTGCATAACCTGATCATATATTTTGTCCCTTGGTTCTTAACCACTTATTTTTCCATGTATATTAAAGTACTTGAACGAACTTATCTAGATAGTTCCGGTAATAGTGTGAAAGGTATTTATCCACCACAATCTCCTTTTGTACTACCTAATAATACAGGTATTACCTTTGCTGCCTTTCAACGATTTATTGATGATGAGGTTGCTAGCAATGGTATTAAAGAAATTAATAATCTGATTTCTCAAAATAATTATTTGTCCTTATATGTTAAAGTTTTGGGTGAACATATTAGTTCTCTTGATTCAAAACTTGATTGTTTAATTGATTTGGTGAAAAAGATTAGTATCCTGCCTTCATTAGATCGCTCTTTAGTTATTCATTCTGCTCGAGTAATTTCAGATGAACCCTCTTCGTCCACTAAGTTGGCACCCTCTATACAGAGACCTCCAGATATTATTGATTTTAAGATTAAATCGAGAGAGGAATTAGAACAACTGGTTAATGAAAAATTAGCTGGTTTAAACCTCAAACCTCTTGAGTTAGCATAAGAGTATGCAGAAAATATTTCAAATCCTTCCAAAGATTATAGGGAAGAAACCAGATCAGAACTTAATAAGCTTAGAAAAACTAGGAAAAAGATATGGAGATATGCCCAGAATGGATACATATTATTATCCTAGACCAACCCCTCAGGATGTTCTGGTTGAAGAAAGAGATTGGAACCAAACCAACACCTGTTATAATGGTGATGCTATATATGAATGGAATTTGGATGGCCTGACTGATAGGCAAATTAGTATTCTTGTACATCGTAAGTTGATGTATTCTACGATCTGCAAAGCTACTTCTGAAAGAGATACAGAGACAGTAATTTGCAGGATGATTGTTGCAAGATTTACCGGCCAACTAAGAGGCTGGTGGAATAATTTTATGACTGCTAAAGATAGATCAGCCATCTACAGTGCTATTAAAACTGAACCTGGGGTAGATAACCTAGGAAGAGCCTTAGTTGCAGGTAAACAAGATTGTGTCTACACCTTGGTCTTAACTATTATTGAACATTTTAGTTGTAGATTTACCAAATATGTATGAAAATATTCGTACTTTGTTAAATGGACTTAGATGCAGACATCTAGGTAAATTCCGCTGGTATAAAGACCCCTTTCTTAGTCGGGTTATGGATCTACCCGAAAGCAATAGTGAACATTGGAAAGGAAAGTTTATTGATGGTTTACCCTCTCTATTCGCTGAAAGAGTTAGGAAAACCCTTCGTGGAAATAATGTCCAGATTCTTTATAACACCTTCACTTATGGCAAATTGATTGGGGTATGCACCCAAGAAGGATTAAGCTTATGCAATAAGCTAAAGTTAAAGCAACAGCTCAAAAGGCAAAAACTAACTGAAAGAAATCAGTTAAGCGATTTTTGCCAACAATTTGGAATGGGAGATACCTCTTCCTTGAAGCAGAAAAGAAAGAAAGGAAAGAAAGGAAATGATAAAGACGATTATTACCAAAGGAAAGGTAAAAGAAGACATCGTCGATCAAAAGAAGAGAGATATGCTCGAAGACAACATTGCAAACAAAAGCGATTCATAAAAAATAGATCTAAACGAGATCTAAAGGATATAAAGTGTTATAGGTGTGGTAAATTTGGTCATATTGCCCCAAATTGCAAAAAAGAGAAGATTAAAGCTCTTGCCCTGGAAATGGATGAGAAATCCAAAGAAAAAATCTTGCAGATTATGGCAGAAACTTCGACAGACGAATATGAGAGTGATTATACTTCCTCCGCTTCCTCTGAAACATCTATTAAATTATTTGATTTGCCTGATGATAATACTTGTGATAAATGTGATACTGGTAATGGTGAATGTTCTTGTGATAATTTAGATTTTTATAAACTACAATCCCAATTTCAAAATGATTTCGAGCTAAATCCGATTACTTCTGATAATATTTTAGATTTATTAAAGGAAGTCAAGGATAATGTTTTACGTGAAAAAATTATTAATATGGCTTCTAGTTCTACATCAAAACCGGCTGATAAGCCTATTCGAAAAGGAGATATACTGGACGAAGTTCCATATTCTATGGCTGAAGTTCAAAAAAGACTTTTAGAAAAGAACTCACCACAAAATATGAATCTTTCCAGCTATACTTCTTCAATGGATGATTTAAAATTTGAAGTTGAAAAATTAAAAAATGAGATTAAATCTCTTAAACAAAATCAAATGATTTGAGATCATCAAATAGATCAAATTGAAAGAAATACTATTTCACCTGGTCATATTGCTGATGATAAGAAAAAGGGAATTATTTCACCTGACAAAGACGATTTTGATGAAATATCTAAATTTTCTAAAAAGGCCATTTCTGATCCTAATCACGATTTGTTTTTAGGAATGATGCAAATAGTTACTTCTCATAGATGGTATGTTAAGTGTACTATTTTGATTGATAATATCTTTTCAATTACTGAAACTGCTCTTATTGATAATAGTGCTGATATGAGTTGTATTCAGGAAGGAATAATCCCCACTAGATATTATCAAAAGACTTCTCATAAAATTAGTTCTGCATCCGGTGATAGAATGAAAATAGAATATAAACTGCCTAATGCATATGTCTGCAAACAAAGGGTTTGTATTCCCCATTTTTTTATTTTATTAAAAATAAAATGTTTCCTCCTTTTATATTAGGAACCCCTTTCATATAAGCTATTTACTAATTTACTCACGTTGATCATAATGGGTTCGATGCTACTTATATGGGTAAGAAGATTTCTTTTCAGTTTATAACTGAACCTCTTACAAGAAATATAAATGCTTTGATAGATAGAAAATTATTTCATATGAATTCATATACAACATGAAATTTATAGCATGTCTATAGATGATACATTGAAGTCTACTAAAGTTCAAGAAAAGGTTAAACTTATTTCTGAACAATTTGCTATATCTATTTGTGCTGATCATCCTAGTGCTTTTTGGAACAGAAAAAAGCATGTTGTTTCTCTTCCATATGAAGAAACTTTTCAGAGGAAAATATTCCTACTAAATCTCGTCCTTGCCAAATGAATTCCGAATTGGTTGAATTCTGCAAAAAGGAAATTGATAATCTTTTGCAAAAAAAAATTGATTAAACCATCTAAGTCTCCATGGTCTTGTACTGCATTTTATGTCAATAATGCTGCAGAAAAAGAACGTGGAATACCAAGGTTAGTAATTAATTATAAACCTTTGAAAAAAGTTTTAAAATGGGTTAGGTATCCAATCCCAAACAAAAAGGATTTGCTATCGAGATTATATGATGCAAATATATTTTCGAAATTTGATTTAAAATCTGGATATTGGCAGATTCAATTATTTAAAGAGCATACATACCGAACTGCTTTAATGTTCCTTTTGGACAATATGAGTGGAATGTTATGCCCTTCGGATTAAAAAATGCTCCTTCTGAATTTCAAAAAATTATGAATGATATACTCAATCCTTATCTGAATAATATCATTGTCTATATTGATGATATTCTTATTTATTCGAAAACTTTAGAATTGCATTTCAGACATCTTGACATCTTCAAAAGAATTGTTATACAAAATGGTTTGGTCATGTCTAAACCAAAGATGAGTTTATTTCAGACTAATGTTAGATTTCTTGGACATTATATTTGCCAGAGAAAAATAACCCCTATTCAACGTGCTATCGAATTTGCCTCTAAATTTTCTGATGTTATTACAGATAGAACTCAACTACAAAGATTTTTGGGAAGTTTAAATTATATTTCTCCTTTTATAAAAGATTTGTCTAAAGATTTGGCACCTCTTTATGAAAGATTGAAAAAGGGTTATAAATCGCCTTGGATTGATTTGCATACCAATATTGTTAAACTTGTTAAAAAGAAAGTCATTTCTTTACCCTGTTTAACTCTTGCCAATCCTTCATGGCAAAAAATTATTGAAAACGATGCTTCAGATATTGGATTTGGAGGAATCCTTAAGCAGGTAAGCCCAATGGATAAGGGAGAATATCTTATTAGATATTATTCAGGAAAATGGACTGATGCCCAGAAGAAATATGCAACTGTGGCTTATGAAATGCTTGCTATCGTTAAATGTGTTATTAAATTTCAAAATGATTTGTATAATCAAAGATTCTTAATAAGAACAGACGTCCAAGCTGTCAAATTTATGTTTAATAAAGATTTTAAGCATGACGCTTCAAAACTGATTTTTACAAGATGGCAAGCCCAGTTGGCTCCATTTGATTTCGATATTGAATATAAAAAGGGAATTGATAATTCCTTACCTGACTTTCTTACTAGAGAATATTTAAATGAAAATTAATCAAATTTACTTGGTATGTAGGATGAGGCTGGAATGGCCATCTCAGTCTTCTTCCAACCGAGGAAGAGGAAGAAGTCAAGGCCGATATAACGGTCGAGGAGGAAGTTATACAACCTCCAGAGGCAGCTATTCAAATTCAATTATACAAATGGGAAATAGAACCCTTGTGAATGAGAAAATCTCTCAAAAAGATGAAGCATCATCAGGATCTATTAATTTGGGAGATATCCCTAAAGAAAGCCCATTATATGAGGCATTGCAAAATTATATGCAGAATCAATCAAAACTACAAAGTGATACTTATGCGAGCATATCTATGGAAAGTTCTGATGATATAAAGAACTATGAAAAATTGCAAAAACAAGACATTATACTTCTTGTTGAAGATAGTTATATTGACAGGAGAAATGAACCTTGGGAATTACTTCAAAGGTATTTCTCTGAAAATTTATACTTTCCGGGCCAGTCATACAAGACCCGCAATTATTATGAAAACATTCTGACAAATATTGAAAGTGTTGAAATATCTCATTTCAAACACTTTAGTAACGAGAAAGTTTATAACTTCTCAAAATTTATTATTAAGAAGATTATATCTGCTGAGGAATGGGGGCTTTCCACCATGAGAGAAAGACAGATTACTCTTGATACTGGAATAAAGGTAAATTGTACCTACTGAGATTATATTCAGACATTCAGCTATACTCTCTATTATAACAATGAAAGACATAAACATACTTGGTTTATAAAAGTATGTCAGAAAAATTTCGCAAAACTTATTCCTAACTGGTTCTTAAACTGGTAGACGTATCATGGGCCAACGATTGCAATCTTGCCTACTCAATTCAAGGAATTATATGATAAATGGGTACAAGTATCTCCTGATCTAGACCTATTATACAGAAAGGACCATGTCAATTGGCCCGAAAGGATTGGGCATATATACTTCTTTTTAGAATTTTCTATCACTTGGATTCACAAATGGATCCCAGAATATGGTTATACCGAAGAACACATTCCTTATATATATCGGACATATTATAATAATTTTTGGGAGAATATGATAAAAGAGAACCTAAAAACAAACAAATTATTTGGACAAGAGACAATAGATAACATTGTCCGCAGCATAAAGGAGTATTCTACACACACAATGACTGTACAAATTGATGACAGCCCCTTGAAGCATATTGCCAGAAAAATTATATATCAGCCTGGTAATAAAGAAGAACAGATTGAAGCTTATATAAAGGAAGTTCGAAAAAACTTAATCGAACAAATTTCTGAAAAATCTGATTTATCCATGAAACGCGATACAAGTCAGTCCATGTATGATGACTCGCAAGCTGACGAAGAGGTAGATGTTGATAAAATTTTAGAAGAAGCTGAAAAATTGATTCAGCAAGAAAAAGAAGATAAAGATGACGAAGATTTCGTAAAAAGAATGCAGAGGGCACAAGAAAAGAGGCCGACAAAATAAAATGGTAGGACCCAGTGGGTTCCACATGATAAAGCATGATAGGGATACCTGTCACTGTGCATTGATGTAGCACAGTAAAAAAAATTTATAAAAGGAGGCCTTTGCCTCATTGTAAAGCATCGTTGTTTTTTTTCTCTTTCTAAGTTTTTCTTTCTAGATTTTGCTCTTGAAGACAGTTTTGTAAATCCTTTGTAAGTTTTTAAATTATGTATAAAAAAGAAGAAAATTGTCCAAGCTTTGGGCACAACTACAGCGTCTCAAGATATTTTAATTTTTATTTTAAATTATTTATAATCTCTACGATGGTCGTGCTTATAGCCGGCTAGATATCTATCTATGTTGAATACTATGCTACTTGAATATACATTGAGATGAACTAGACTTTATTGAAATCAAGAGATTTTATTATATGAACTTTAAAGATTTAGTGTTAGAATTGATAGCTTGGTTCTGAGATGGTGGTACAGGCATGTATAAATACTACAGATTTTGGATTTGCGTTAGTGGCTACGTACAGTTGCCCGGTGAAAAAGGTTATATATATATATATATATATATATATCCACTGTCTCCTGCCTATGCATGTGGCCTTCTTTAGTTATTTGGAGAAATTTACTCTAAAACTTGGTATAAAAATTCTGTTTAAGCAGGAAAATTCCCTACTTGTTTGACTGACTTCTATATCCAATTTCATAATCCATGGGATTGAGAATTCTATAAAAAAATACATCAGGGCCATACCTTCAAAGAATATATTATCTTTCTGCAAAGCTATTAATTTGGGAGATATTTCTACCCATTGAGTATATAAATTTTTTAGCATTTCTAGCAATATTTCTATTGATGGACCGTATAACGTCCACCAATCACAATACCAATTTGGGAGGTTCTGCTCAAATACATTTGGGCAGATTTTAATGAACCAAGAATATTTTCTATTAGCATTCTCGTATAAAAAAGTCTTATGAAGACTCTGGATATAATCCCAATAATTAAATTTGACAGGTATCTTTTGATCTGGATAGATATAATCCATCTCTTTCAATGTGCTAATACCCCATTCTTTAGCAGGAATAATCTTTTTGGTTATCATTTTTGAAAAGTTATAAACTTTTCTTGTGGTAGAGGGATAAAAATACTGAATTTCAGCTGAACCAGTTGCTATTAGAATCATTTCATAGTTCATTCTATATTTATAAGTAGTAGATGCATATGATGCCGTATCTAAATACCTGGCCATTATTTGCCAGGGATTATCCTTCCATCTAAGGTCGGATGGTTCCAAAAGAATTATCAATTCTTTATGGGGGCTTTGACTATAAACTTCATTCCCTTTATGACCTTCTTCCATTAAGGCTGTAGAATATGAAGGTGGGTTATTACCCGTGTTTTGTTTGGATTTTATAAATTCCATGAACTCCTTATACATGGGGTGGTCAGTATTAACCCCTGAGCATGAGGTTTCTGCAATATTAGCAGATATTAATTTCTGGTTGTCAATTTAGGCGAGGATATTACCTCTGCCTCTTCCTGTTCCTCTTCCCCTACCCCGGGGGATGTATATTGAGGTCTTATCTGAAAAAATTAAAACATAAAGAATTATGAATTCAAATATTCTCTAGTAAGAAAATCAGGGAGATTATTATCACTACCCTTTTGTATATAATCTCAAAGTCGAAAGGAGCCAATAATGCCTGTCATCTTGCAAACATTTGTTTTGAAATATCATGCTTAAAATCTTTATTAAAGATGAATCTAGCAGCATGACAATCAGTTTTTATTAAAAACTTTTGATTGTATAAATCAGTCTGAAACTTTAAAACACATTTAACTATAGCCAAGATTTCTTTAGCTACTGTTGCATAGTTTTTCTGAAAATTATTTCATTTCCCAGAATAAAATTGCACAAGATATTCCTGTTTATCACTCGGACATATCTGTTTCAAAATTCCACCATTATATATATAGTTTATATGTATGAGATATATATATATTGTGCCTTATATATATGTGTCTATATATATATATATATAGTTTATATGTATTAGATATATAATATATATATATATATATATATTATATCAAATTTAAACAAAAAATAAATTGCAAAGAAATATTCAAGGGAATGTCTTATAATTTTTATTATTACGACATTAACAAAAATGACAATATCTTTCTTAGTCTTCCTCCCCCCAATGGAATGAGCACAACAAGGTACTAATACCACCATTAAAAGGAAAAAAAACTAAGGAAGATGTGCCAAAATACAAGTTACATATTAGTCTATGTATTATCTCTAACAAATCTCATAAATCCTTCAAGGTCCGAAGGAATTTCCGTTGGTGGTGATGGAAAAGAAGCTTGTTCATCATCGCTTCCGGGCGAAGCAGCATCCTGCGCAAGTTTCGCTAGCATTTCTTCATAAGATTCGTCTATCTCCGGTTGTGATTCTGCAAGTCCAAAATTTCTTCTTTCCGAACGGATCCAATCTCTGAAGAGTACTGATTTTTCCAAACTCTCCCTCATAGACGCTCTATGATCATCGATTTGAAGTCTCGCTTGACTGAAAATGCTCTCCGATACCACTGTTGAAGCTTGAACACTTAAAATATCTCGAGCCATCCTTGAAAGAGCCGGATAGTATTTTTGTTTGTCCTTCCACCATTCCAAAACATCAAAGGAGCCGTCGGGATTCTCTGATTCAAGTCCTTGCGACAAATAAACTTGAAGCTCATTTAGTTGTGAACTATCACCAATATTATCACCTTGAGAACCCCTGAACTCCGTCCAAGAACTAAGGGCTTTTAGGCCTGCAGTTCTTTTAGATGATTGCGAACTAGACGAAATAGGAGTTGGAATATTTAGTCTAGCATGATCTAAGGCAAGTTGATAAGCATTATAAATTGTTTGAGCATTTATTTTAATTGAGGCTTTTGCATCTCCAAGTGTAGAAAATTCCTCAGCTAAAAGTGATAAAGCGTTATAAATTTTTGAATACCAAAAGTGAGGACCTCCTAATTTCATTGTAGGATTTAACACTACAGCAACACCGAAAATAGGGGGGATAGGGAAAAAATATTTTTTAAACTTAGCTTTCATAGAATTAATAGCTTGTTGATAAATTACTCCACCCTCTAAAAATTGAGTAAATAAATCTACAAGTGCTGCAATATAAACTAAACAGTTAGAAATAGCAG
>MCJB01000796.1:0-17465 GCA_002018475.1 Nicotiana obtusifolia | reverse complement strand
CTATGAGTATCATTATCGATTAATTAGCAATCTTACATTAACTACATAAATGATAAGTCAATTAGAACGCAATAGGATTGGGAATATAATCACAACCCTGGAATCTTTGTTTTATTGATGTCAAAATACAATATTGTTCCTTTCAATTTCTAGATTTAAATTAGAATTACAATTTAGAATAAACTATATACTAAACTTGATCTTTGCTTGATTAAATAACGATATTAGTTGTTATAAAGCAGTTAACTTAAGTCCCTTGGGTACGATAATCCGGACTCATTGTCCTATATTACTTGTCGATCACGTATACTTGCGTGTGCGTAAGGAAGCAACAATATATATATATATATATATATATATATATATATATATATAAAAGCTGGCTGGGCATGTTTTCGTAACATATTTTATTATTACAATGCTAAGTTAATTGGGGGAATTTCCACCAAATTATGTATTTTGGTTGGAAGGCTGTAATTGGCCATGTGTTCTAAAGCAAAGAAATTAATCATCAATATGACAATAATAATATTGTAAAGCAACAGTACCCTACATCCAGATTCCAGTGGCAATTCGCCGGCACAACATTATCCTACATTCACTGGCAATATAATACCCCAACCACAAACAAAGCAGGGCACACATATCAAGTTATTAAATGTCTCGATCTTTTTGTTTGCATTTGTCATGCTCAGGCTCAAGTTGCATGATCCTACAACGGTTTTTATTTATCCTGGTTTGACCGTTTGTTTGTCGATATATACTTCAAAAATATTGGCCGTGGACTGTATTTTTCTCTTACAGAAGGTTTATCCAGTGGGAACTAATTAAGAGAATAGACACTAACGACTCCTCACTATGTGCTGATCCCAGTATTACAGTATTACTGCTCCATATATCCTTTTTGGAAACTCTTTTGGATGCTTCCTTTAATCTTAACTCATGTGTTCATGTCATTATGTTTTTTCAAAATATACTAGGAAGACACTGACGGAGAAAACACAAATAATTTACACGTTGTATGGGGTCGAACTCGGGACAGCCTACATATGGACAAATCGGGCTCGAGTCTATACTATTGGTATCAATCATAATCACTGTTCGGTAAATCGGGGTCGAGGTACCAAAGATCGAAGAGCAAGACCGAATAACATCGAAACGGAGTATCGAGGTATCAAATATCGAAGGTCGAGACTGAACAACATCGAATCGGAACATGAAGCCATGGTGCCCGAGATGAGTCTATCGAGCTCGATTCCGGAAAATGTCCTAGGGTAAGTTATCAAATTTGAATGACGAAGGGACCGGAAAACCCGTGATAAGTAAGCATCTCGGCGAGAATCACGGTATCAATCAATAAGACCGTTAAATCAACAAATCAAGAGATATTTTACCTTGTAAACAGATTCTTGCCTTGTATAAAAAATTATCCCCACGCTATATAAAGGGGCAATGTAATTTTTCAAAGGATCTCACGAAACAATCATCAATACAAAGAAAAGAAGTCTGCTTTTATTATTTTATACATTACTTTATTCGTCTGATTCCATTTATATTTATTGTTCATCTTGGAAGAATCAGTCAAGGCCAGGATTATCCAAGGCTTGTGGTTTGCATTTTTTCTCCATTTATTTACTGACTTTAATTTCCGTTATATTATTCGTTACTTGTATCAAACTAAATCACGTATTCTTAAAACTACGTATAAATTCAATTGTTATCCGAAACCAAGGGTAAACAGTTTGGCGCCCACCGTGGGGGCTAAGGATAATAGTGAGTGTTTGATACAATTTTTTGTCACGCAAATTGTTTTACACTTGCTCTTCGAAGTATCTCTGGTTTCAGGCTGCAGTATAGCTATGTCGCATTCACAATCTATGCCTTTGTACATCGATAATGAATTTGATCATCAAGGAGAAAACAACAACACAACACCTGGTGATGAGGTTCCGATCGACGCTAATTCACAAGTGGCAGTCGATACAGATCAAACTACTGGCCCGTCAAACAGCGTTCGTAGGGAACCTCGATCAATGACACAGAGTCCCCAAAACGATGAAAGGGACGGGATCAGCCTCAGAATGATCTTTGATATGTTGCAAGCCCAGCAGGCAGCCATTGCTCAATTACAAAATCGAAGGCAAATATCGAACAAAGTTGAGCTCGGACCTTCTCGGGGAACTGTTCCTAGGAACGAACTAGTTACGGGAGAGCCGAATGAAGGTGAATCGGGGGAAAACTTCGGGATTATGAGGATGCTCAAGGAATTAACCAGACGAGTTGGATCCGGAGAGAAAAAAATCGAGGCAAACGACAAAAAGGTGAAAACATACAACTCCAGGGTGGATCAAATCCCAGGAGCACCTCCGATATTAAAGGGCCTGGATTCCAAGAAATTTGTACAAAAACCTTTCCCATCGAGCGCCGCTCCAAAACCAATACCCAAGAAATTTTGCATGCCAGAAATCCCCAAGTACAATGGAACGACCGATCCAAACGAGCATGTGACCGCATACACATGCGCTATAAAAGGGAATGACTTGGAAGATGACGAGATCGAATCCGTTCTTTTAAAAAAGTTCGGGGAAACCTTGTCCGAGGGAGCCATGACATGGTATCATAACTTACCCTCTAATTCCATTGACTCCTTCGCTATGCTTGCAGATTCCTTTGTAAAAGCACATGTAGGCGCCATCAAAGTTGAAACGCGAAAGTCAGACCTATTTAAAGTCAGACAAAAGGATAACGAGATGCTCAGAGAATTCGTATCTCGTTTTCATATGGAACCGATGGACCTGCCACCGGTCACTGACGATTGGGCTGTTCAGGCCTTCACCCAGGGGCTCAACGTTCGAAGCTCAACGGCTTCGCAGCAACTCAAGCAAAACTTAATAGAATATCCTGCCGTCACATGGGCCGATGTACATAACCGATACCAATCGAAAATCAGAGTCGAAGATGATCAACTTGGATCCCCTTTGGGATCCATTTATCCCGTCAGAACTCATGATAGAGTTCGAAGGGAGATTTATCGTGAACCAAGACTGAATAGAGATCGACGTCGGCCATACCATAGGGATAGAAAAATCACTACAGCAAGGCAAAACTCCCCAAGACACGAAAGGAGAAATGATCGAGGTCAGAATAACCGAGGGCCCATAATTAAAGGCAACTTCGAGAGAACCACCGCTCATCAAGAAGCACCACAGTTATAGGAGTATAATTTTCAATGTTGATGCGGCTACTCTCGTATTAGCTATCGGTCGCATCAAAGACACTAAGTGGTCTCGACCTTTACAATCGGATCCATCCCAAAGGGATCCTAATCTGATATGCAAATATCACAGTACTCACGGACATAGAATAGAAGATTGCCAACAATTGAGAGAGGAGGTAGCAAGGTTTCTCGAAAACGGACATCTTCGAGAATTCTTAAGCGACCGAGCGAAGAATCATTTCGGAAACAGAAGTAGACAGGTAAGCCAAGAAGAGCCACAACACACGATGAACATGATTATCGGCAGAGTAGATGCCCCTCAAGGTCCGATGCTGAAACGAACCAAGATATCCATCACCAGGGAAAAACGCACTCGAGATTACGCGACGGAGGGGATCTTACATTTTAGCGAGGAAGATGCGGAAGGGATTATGCAACCTCACAATGACGCGCTAGCGATATCTGTGCTTGTACACAGAATTAAAGTAAAACGCGTATTGGTCGATCCAGGCAGTTTGGCCAATATAATTCAATCATGGGTCGTAGAACAACTCGGCCTGACGGATTGAATTGTTCCTATAGTCCGAGTACTTAATGGATTCAACATGGCATGTGAAACCACCAAGGGCGAAATAACGTTACCGATAAACACTGCCGGAACCATTCGAGAAATGAAGTTTTGCGTAATCGGAGGGGACATGAGGTACAACGCTCTATTCGGGAGACCATGGATCCACGACATGAGAGTCGTGCCTTCGACGCTGCACCAAGTGCTGAAATTCCCATCACTCAATGGAATTATAACGGTTTGCGGGGAACAACCGGCTGCGAAAGAAATGTTCGCGGTGGAAGAAATAACACCAGCACCAACAGTTCTTTCGCAAAGGGTCGAGAACAAGATAAAATAGCAATCACAGACATCATCTTCAACAAACGTAGATAAACAAACATATGTCGAGGATGACGATTACGGAATTCCCAGATCTTTCGTCAGTCCCGATGAGTCCGATGCTACCAAATCGACAATTGAGGAACTCGAGCAAGTCTCACTCCGAGAAGACTTGCCCGAACGAAAGGTATATTTGGGCTCGGGCCTAAGCTCTGAGCTCAGGACAAAATTTATCCAATTCCTTATAACTAACGAAGATTGCTTCGTTTGGTCCCACCTTGATATAACAGGTATACCGTCAGAGATAACAACTCACAAGCTGAGCCTAGATCAGAAGTTCCGACCGGTCAAGCAAAAAAGGAGGCCTCAGTCCGAGATCAAACACGCATTCATCAAGGATAAGGTAACTAAAATTCTAAAGATAGGGTCAATTCGGGAGGTTAAATACCCGGAATGGTTAGCAAATGTAGTAGTACTCCCTAAAAAAGGGAATAAACTAAGAATGTATGTAGATTATAAGGATCTGAATAAGGCATGCCCAAAAGACTCTTTCCCTTTACCCAACATCGATCGCATGATCGATGCTACCGCTGGCCATGAGACCCTTAGTTTTCTCGATGCTTACTCTGGCTATAACCAAATACGAATGGACCCGGATGATCAAGAAAAACATCCTTCATCACTAAGTATGGCACATATTGTTACAACGTGATGTCATTTAGGTTAAAAAATGCAGGAGCCACTTACCAACGCCTAGTAAACCAAATGTTTGAAAAACAACTAGAAAAAACGATGGAAGTTTATATTGACGATATGTTAGTTAAGTCCCTGCGAGCAGAGGACCATTTGAACCATTTACAGGAAACATTCGACGTGTTGAAACAGTACAACATGAAGTTGAATCCGGAAAAATGCGCGTTTGGTGTGGGCTCGGGCAAGTTCCTCGGTTTCATGGTCTCGAATCGTGGAATAAAGATCAACCTTGAAAAGATCAAGGCTATCGAGGACATCACAGTCGTAGATAATGTGAAGGCTATACAAAAGATGACAGGCCGTATAGCCGCTTTGGGGCGATTTATTTCAAGATCATCCGATAAAAGCCATCGATTTTTCAATCTGTTGAAAAAGAAGAACAACTTCTCATGGACACCGGAATGCCAACATGCTTTAGAAAAGCTCAAAACGTATCTGTCTAGCCCGCCCTTGCTACATACACCGAAGATAGGTGAACAGCTATACTTTACCCTGCGGTCTCGGAGATAGCGGTAAGTGAAGTTCTAGTTCGAGAAGAGCAAGGTAAAATTTCCAATATATTACGTTAGCAAAACCTTAGGCGAGGCTGAGACTAGGTACCCTCACTTGGAAAAACTGGCACTCGCTTTGTTGAGTGCCTCCAGAAAACTGAAGCTTTATTTCCAGTGTCATCCCATATGCGTCGTAACGACTTACCCGTTAAGAAACATAATGCATAAGCCCGAGCTCTCTGGCCGATTGGCCAAATGGGCTATCAAAGTAAGCAGGTACGATATCGAATATCGCCCCCGAACCGCCATTAAATCTCAGGTGTTGGCGGATTTCGTTGCCGATTTTACACCATCCTTAATACCCGAGGTCGAAAGAGAGCTACTGCCCGGATCAGGGACTCCTTCGGGAGTGTGGATCCTGTTCACACATGGTGCCTCGAACGCAAAGAGATTGGGGCTTGGTATCGTGCTAAAGCCCCCAACCGGTAACACAATTCGACATCTATCAAGACTGTAAAGTTAACTAACAATGAAGCAGAGTATGAGCCCATGATTGCAGGTTTAGAACTAGCCAAAAGCCTGGGAGCGGAAATAATCGAAGCTAAGTGTGACTCCCTTCTTGTGGTGAATCAAGTCAACAGAACATTCGAGGTTAGAGAAGGACGGATGCAAAGATATTTAGACAAACTACAAGTTACACTACATAGGTTCAAAGAATGGACCTTACAACACATACCTCGAGAGCAAAACAGCGAAGCCGATGCCCTCGCCAGTTTGGGATCATCGGTCGAAGATGATGAGATCGAATCCGAAAAGGTCGTACAGCTCATGAGGTCGGTAGTGGAAGAAGGCCACGCGGAAATCAATACGACGAGTCTAACCTGGATGGAGGAACAAATACATAGAATACCTCAGCTCCGGAAAACTCCCCTCAGATCCAAAAGAATCAAGAGCCTTGTGCATGAAGGCGGCTCGGTTCTGCTTGTCCGATGATGGAACTCTATTTAGAAGAACGTTCGACGGCCCCCTCGCGATATGTCTGGGACCGGGTGACACTGAATACATTTTAAGAGAAATCCACGAAGGCACTTGTGGGAACCACTCCGGTGCCGAACCCCTAATCCGAAAAATAATCAGAGCCGGTTATTATTGGGTCGACTTGGAAAAGGATGCGAAGGAGTTCGTTCGAAAATGTAACGAATGTCAAAGGCATGCATCGATGATCCATCGACCCGGAGAGACGTTACACTCGGTCTTATCACCATGTCGTTCATGAAGTGGGGAATGGACATCGTTGGCCCTCTTCCCTACACACCAGGTAAGTCTTAATTCACTCTTCTTATGACTGATTATTCTGCAAATGGGTGGAAGCACAGGCATATGAGAAGGTTAGGGAAAAAGAAGTAATCGAGTTCCTTTGGGATCATATCATATGTCGGATTAGAATGCCATCAGAGATCGTGTGTGACAACGGGAAATAGTTCGTCGGCAGCAATGTGAAAAAATTCCTCGAAGATAACAAGATCAAAAAAATCCTATCAACGCCCTACCACCCCAGCTGGAATGGACAAGCCGAATCTACCAACAAAATAATACTTCGGAATCTCAAAAAGAGGTTAACCGATGCGAAGGGGAAATGGAAGGAAATATTGCCCTAAGTCTTGTGGGCGTATCGCACGACCGAGAAATCGAGCACAGGAGCCACTCCTTTTTCCCTAGTTTACCGTGCTGAAGCTTTGATACCGGTCGAAGTCGGTGAACCAAGTGTCAGATTCCGCTATGTGACCGAAGAATCGAACCACGAGGCTATGAATACGAATCTGGAACTATTAGATGAAAGAAGGGAAGCTGCCCTCGTCCGATTGGCCGCCCAAAAACAAAAGATCAAAAGATACTACAACAGGAGAACCCATCGTCGACGCTTCAACATCGGAGATTTAGTACTTAGGAAAGTCACACCCAACATACGAAACTCGAATGAAGGGAAATTGGGATCGAACTGGGAGGACCTTACTCCGTCATAAAATCACCGGAAAGGGATCCTACAAGCTTGGAACAATGGACGACAAACAACTACCAAACAACTGGAACATAAGTCACTTGAAACGGTACTACTGCTAAGGTACGATCCTTCATTCCTCATTTTTATTTGTTTTTATTCTACATCAGCAAACTAACATTCGCAGGTACCAAATAAAGTTGCCTTGAATCGGAGAGTACGGGATATTAGGACTGAAAGCACGCGTTGCACTCTTTTTCCCTTCGACCAGTTTTGTCCCAAATTGAATTTTACGGCAAGGTTTTTAACGAGGCAACCAGTAAATCGTGCTAACTTAGATTTGTAGATCGATAACAGATCGATGACAATAATATTCGGTGCTAATCATCAATCGACCTCAAATATCGGAAGGCTGCTTGGCTACTTTGACTCGGGGAAACATCTATAGAATCAAAGATCATCAAGATTCAATGTAAGGGTCAAATTGTCAAAGGAATCGTTCCCAAATAGATTGATCTAACCCCGACTTAAACTGTACAAGCACGTGAACAAGAATAAAGAAAGATCTCTTGTACCAATATCCTGCCTCTGAGCCCAAGGGCCATTTTAATTTTCGGTGTTCGATTAAATACTGCCCCACTCGGGGACTCATCCGAAAAGCAAATTTATTCGAAGGGGAATAAGACCTACTAAGGCAAACCCCAATTCTTAAAAGGCTAAGGTCATACCGAGTTAATGAAACTCGAAGGGGAATAAGACCTACTAAGGTAAACCCTGATCCTTAAAAGGCTAAGGCCATTCGAATTAATGGAACTCAAGAGAAAAACCCACTAAGGCAGATCCCAAACTTTAAATGGCCAAGGCCAAATCGAGTTAATAGAATTCAAGAGGACAGAAAATTTTTCGAGGCAAACCCTCAGTTCTAAGGGTAAGAGTTAAACCAAATCATCAATAAAAACCATTGAAAGAAGGAAAGGAAAAAGGGCTTTTATATATACGCACAAAAAAATACGATTATAAAAATGGGCATTTCATTACATAATGTCAAAAAGGAAAAGACAAGGGCGCTTCATTCTTTGGAGCTCTTGGAATCATCTTCCTCCGGAAAGGCTTGTTTTCTGGCTTCGGCCTCGGTCTTTTTGTCATCTTCGATCTCAGCCGATAGGTCAAAGCCCCGAGCATGTATCTCCTCGAGGACGAACAGGCGAGTTTGCCACTTCATGTGATCAACCAAATTTTTTGATTGATCTTGAGCAGCCTCGGCGTCGGCCTTGTACTGGGCCACCAGCTCATCGGCTTCAACTTTGGTTGTAGCAGCCTCCGATTTCGCCGTATGCAGCTCGTGGGCTAAAGCATCTCGATCCGAGGTGATCACGCTGACTTGGGACTGGAGTTCGTCGGTGTTCTTAGTCAGAGCCTCGATTCTCCCTTTTACTTCCCTCAGTTGAGCTTTTGCTGAAACTAACTGAGCATGGAAGGCCTCTTTTTCTGAAGCCAGCTGATCCATCTTGCTCTTCCACTCATTGGCTTCAGCTTTAGCCGGGCTTGCCTCAGATCGGA
The DNA here is from genome assembly GCA_002018475.1 of Nicotiana obtusifolia. NCBI lineage: Eukaryota > Viridiplantae > Streptophyta > Magnoliopsida > Solanales > Solanaceae > Nicotiana > Nicotiana obtusifolia. The sequence continues at coordinate 8,556 of MCJB01000796.1, read as the reverse complement.
GTTGGGTGATTTGATCAAGCTGTTGCCCCACTTGCTCGACTAAGCCAGAATTGTCTTTTCGAATGAGATCTAATTCGGCCCGAAGGTTCACCATCTCCACTTCGAGCCGTTCGCAGCATCCCGATTCTTCCCGGTGGTGAAGGAAAGCCTCATGATGAAGTACGGAGGCCTGCAAACATGAAAGGAAATATTGCAGTTAGCTAAAGTTTTAAAGTGCAAAACAATGAACACCAAATAAGGCTTATCAGAAAATTACCCTATTCAATGCTTGCTGAGCTTCGTTGAACAAGCAGGATGCATCCACTTCGTTCATCTTGGCCTGATCTTCTTCGGTCAGCAAAACACCGAAGATAGCTGGCCACACCTACCGGAGCGAAAATGACCTTAGCATCTTCAGGAATGGCAAAAGATATGATCCGCTTCCGATCAGGGTATGAACTCGGAGCAGAAAATCTATCGACCAACTTCGGACCGAAAGAAACCTCGCTCGTGCTGGTGGATGGACTTTTCCTCGGTACTTCCAAGCTACCGAGCCCAAAGGTATCTTCAGCAGACGCCGAATCCACGCCATCAAAGAAACCACAGAAAGGGCCTTCCGGTACATGGCCCCCACCCGGGGAACGTTCTTTTTCTTCTTGGGCCTCGTTGAGTGTCGACTCCGAGAAGGAAGGAGAATCTATCATCTCTATCGGACCTAAGACTCCCTGCGAAGCCCCCCTTGCATCGGTAGAAGCCCTAGCTCTTGCCCCCATTTCGGAGCCCCCGACTCGATGAAGGTCTATTTCATCGGCTCTTAGCTCGGGGACTCCTCGTCCTTCAGTTTGGGACGGCTCGCTACCCTAAAATTCAAAATTCTCATCTCCTTCGGACTCGTCCCTCAGTCGACGAAGTGAGTCCGAGGATAGTATTCGGTCATCAATGTTGCTCTTGGGCTTACGAGCTATCCTCTTCTTCGGCCTCTTTTTCCCAGGCTCTGAAGAACTGGGGGCTTCTTTCCTCTTTTTCTCTTTCTCCTGCTTTGAAACAGGGGGCTCACAGGGAACCTCATTACCAGTGGACGCTGGCCTCAATTCAATATCCTTCGATAAACCTACAAATGAAGAGTAAAGCAAATTAGAAATCAATAACCTAAAACGCTGAGTTCAAACTTAACCTGTCTCACCATGGAGTCGGGCCTCCCATTGGCCCTTCGAGAGATCGCGCCAAGCACGTTCCAAATAGGGTCTCTGGGACACTATTCTTTCGACCCATTTCTTCAGATGAGGAATCGCGGCCGGCACCCGAGATACGGCTACATCATATGAAACTAGTTAGTAAAGTGACGAAGGGAAAAACATTGAACAAGTTGAGATATAGGATAACACTTACGGTTCATGTTCCATTTCTCGGGGAACGGCATGTCTTCGACCGGAATCAGGTTCGATGTCTTCACTCGAACTAATCGGCCCATTTAGCCCCGGTCCCTATCTTCATCGATGCTAGAGAAGGGGGCTTTGCTTGCCCGGCGAGCAAGTTTTATTAATCCCCCTTGGAAAAGTCGGGGACTATATAACCGCAGAAGGTGATCAACGGTGAAAGGATGCCCGTCGATCTTGCTTACGAAAAAGCAAAAGAGAATGACTATTCTCCAGAAAGAGGGGTGGATTTGACCCAACGTTACTTCGTACCTTTTGCAAAAGGCAACGATAACCGGGTCCAAAGGGCCCAATGTGAAGGGGTAAGTGTAGACACTCAAATAACTCTCCACGTGGGTGGTGATCACCTCTTCCGGTGAAGGAACGACCATACACTTTCCAATCCAATTACAGTCTTCTTTGACCTTGTCAAGGACTTTGTCCGTAATCGTACAAATGTACCTCGTGACCGGTTAACACCGGCCCGGTATCGAAGAGTTCTTGTCTACTTTAAAGTCGGCATCAATTGAACATCCAGTCACTACAAACGCCTTCAAAGGAGGTTTAGCCATGGTTTCCTCAACATCAACAGGTTGAGGATCTTCAGTAGGTTGAGAGGAAGAAGGGGTCTGTCTCTGATGAACGAATTTAGAGGTCTTCGCCATTGTTGTTAAGAGATAAAAAAAGTTAGAAAATGCAGTGTAAGATAAGAACAAAAGGGAGATCACTTACAAGGAAACATAGAGAAATTGAAGAAGGGAGTGATTCAATTGATCAGATAACTTAAACGCCTGAAATTGAAGATGAAGAAGGGTATTTATAACCCCTCAAAAGCGGCGGTTCGCGTCCCAAAGCGACAAAGCACTAATTGGCATGTACCTGATATTGCAGAGGTTTGTCTCAAGTTTGTCTCTGATGAGACGTTTTCGATACGTACCACGTACGTCACAGTTCCACCGTCATTTATCAGTATAATGATTCGTTTCCTTTGATGGGACGCTCTGACTTCCGTGCCACACGCGTCATAAGTATGTCGCCGTTCAACCTAACTAAAAAGTTGCGGCTCACATCGTTTTTCGTCATTACTCTCCAAAAAACGAGGGGACTATCTGTATGGGGTCAAACTCGGGATCGCCTACATATGGACAAATCGGGCTCGAGTCTATACTGTTGGTATCAATCATAATCACTGCTCGGTAAACCGGGGTCGAGGTACCAAAGATCGAAGAGTGAGACCGAATAACATCGAAGCGGAGTATCGAGGTATCAAAGATCGAAGGAATACCATATTTTTAACTTGCCACTTTTTCATATTTTTCTCCCCTGAACGAAGTGAAGCAAAGATGGGCAGCAGCAGAGACAACAGAGAGAGATAGCGGCAATAGAGAGAGAAAACAGACGCTACCTTCACAAAACCTTCAAACGCCGTTAATGGCGATGCCAGCCGGCGAAACTCCGACTGGCCGGCCACCCCAAAACACCTCAATCGCAGCAAATCCCACCCCAGCAACTCAAAACCCCTAGACTACTCTCAATTACTCAAGCCAGTAACGATAAATAACAGTTAAAAATCGAACCCTAGCGTAGGAATCAAACCAATTCCGATTAAGAAGGCAACATACATGCATGGCCAACCGATTATCAAATACACGGAAGTTGAGGTAGCTCGTATGAATGTCATTGAAGGTCTGCAATTCGCGGTTCTGGGTAAATTTTCATACGGGTGGCCGGACTTGCAGGAGCTCAGAAAAATCATCCCAATTCAATGTGGCATCAGAGGTGAGTGTAACATAGGTTTGTTCAGAGATAAGCATGTGCTGATTAGGTTAACCTTATAGGAAGATTTCATAAAAATTACTTCAAAAAGCACATATTATCTAAAGGCCAAAGACGGATTTGAATATCAGATGAGGCAGTTCATTTATGACACAAAGTTCAAGTTTGGAGAAGAAACATTGATGGCTATGGCATGGATTTCCATCCCACATCTTCTTCCGACCTACTATGTAAAGGAATGCTTATTTTCCCTGGCATCTGCAGTCGGTAAGCCTTTACATTTAGATGCAGCTACAATAAATAAAACAAGGCCAAGCTATGCAAGAGTTAAAGTCTTAGTGGATTTGCTAGCGGAACTACCACAAAGAGTTAGACTAGACATAGAAAATGAATCAACAGGGGAAATCAGAATTGAATGCATCAAAATACAGTATGACTATCTTCCAAAATACTGTAAACAATGTAAAATTCAAGGACATGAAATGTCTGAATGTTGGAAATTGCATCCGGAAATTCTTGACACAGCCACTGCTGAAGAACAAAGGCAAGCAGAGCTTAGGAAAACAAAAGGAAAGGAATTAGCAGTAAAGGAACATCCAATGCTGATTTTGGCAAGTGGCAAGGTAGTAGGCAACAATGGCCCTCAATGGAAAGAAGTCAGGGACAATAGAGTGCACAACAAGGCAATATACAAACAAAAAGAACCAACTAATAGGAAGCCTCAGCAGGTCCCTGTCACAAACAAATTCCAAATTTTAGAACAGGGAAAAGACAAGGATACAGAGAAGCTCAATGCTGAAATTCAAAGCATTGAACACACATAACCTAACAAGGATTTAGCATCAGAAAGAAAAGTCACTACAGTAAGCACTCTCTCTGTTGAAATACTTGAAAGGGAGGATACAGACATTATCACTGACAACAAAGAGAAAGACAGAGATTACAGTACTGAAAACAATGAGAACAATAGCAGCCTTTCGAACACTGTGGGCAACAGCAGTCAAGTCACTTGGCCAAGCACTCTAAAAACAGACATTAATAGCAGCAGGACAAGGAAGAGTGACACAGGAAAAACAGCACCAACAGATACTAAAACAACACCAGCAGACCAAGGCAAGCAACCAAGGACTGAAAAATGCAGGGATACACCAGCAGCACACAACAGCTCAGCATCAGAAGATCAAGCCAAGCAACAACAGACAATAGGTCACATGGACCAAACAGCAGCTCACAGCAGAGACACACCAGCAGAACATAACAATGGCACATCAGCAGCACACAGCAACAGCCTTTTGAACACAGTAAACATCACCAGCCAAGCAGCCAGCCAAGCATCTTGAGCACAGGCAATAACAGCTGCAGGACAAGGAAGAATGACATAGGAAAATCAAAATCATCAGGCACAAATTCAGTACCAGCAGACCATGCCAAACAACTAAGGGAGGAAGATCACATGGAACAGTCAGTTGCAGGCAACAGAGGCACACCAGCAGAACACAGAAATGACACACAAACAGCACACAACAATAGTCTTTTGACCACAGTGAACACCACCAGCCAAACCAGTCAGCCAAGCACACTGAACATAGATAAAAATAGTTGCAAGACAGGAAAGAGTGATATAGGAGAATCAGCATCAACAGATACAATAGCAAAATCAGCAGACCAAGCCAAGCAACAAAGGATTGAAAACTGCATGGACCTGCCATCAGCACATAGCAGAGACATCTCAGCAGCACACAGCAATGGCACACTAGCATCACAATACAGGGTTATACCAGCAACAGATGGGATCATAACCCTGACTGACACTGGGAAACAAGAAAACATAAAACAGAATCTCAAATCAAGCAAACAAGCCAATGCAGGAATAACAAGTGACAGAACTCAGTCAGAATACCTGATAGATGAAGGGTCACCCATACAGGAAGATCAACTACACAAACTCAACTACCAGATGGACTCACCAGAAGAAACTAGCTTCTAGAAAGGCAACCAAACAACAAAGAAAAACCTCTGCAACCAACAGAGGAGCACTCCACAAACAAAGAATACCAAGGCAGCAGCAGAGGAAGAATTAACAAGCAGGTGCAGGGAGATAGCAGAAGATAAGGAATCCACCTCACAGTGGGTTATGAAAAGCTTCTACAACAAAATAGAGCTTGTAAACAACTCACAACCAGCCCTTTCAATGGAAATTAATGCTCAGAACAGAACAAAGCCTGCAGAGGAAACAGGGGCAAATGCATTCAGACAAGCAGAACAACTCCCAGGGAAATTGTGGGCTGATCAATCAGAGGAATGCTCAGAGGAAGGAGAAATCCCAAAAGGAATGCAAAGTGAAGAAGAGGATGCTGACAACACTACTGCAAAGAAAAAAGAAACACGCAGAAATCAAGAGCTTACATACCACACAATAAGAGGTGAATCAATAAATCAGGATCCACTCATCAAGAAAGGAATAATAAGAGCTCAATTGCAAGCAATTATAAGGCCCAGGAATCCACCCATAACAACAGCAGTCAGAAATGAAGTAACAAAAAAAACAGGCAAGGACATGGATGACGAGAACATTTCACAGAACCTCCAAAACATAGCAAGGCAGGGAGACCTATCACCTGTTCAACTTGAGAAATTAACTGGAATAGGGAACCCCCAGAGGAAGCAACACAAAGACAATAAAAGCTCTACATCAGCAAAGCTCCAACCCAAAAGAGCATTAACATATCCCAATAGAAGACAATGAATGCCATCATATGGAACATAAGATCAGTCAACACTATGCAAGCATTTGAAAGATTAATCACCCTCCATAACAAGCATCACTTTGAGTTCATTGGAATAACCAAAGCAGCAACTCATGAAATTGGAGCAATACAGGAGAAGAATTGGCATGATACAAGCAATAGCAAATGTGTCAAACAAAATATGGGTTTTTATGGACGATACCTATGAGGTCACAATGCTCTCAGACTCAACTCAACAACTCACTCTGAAGCTCGTCCACACAGTGACAAAGATGGAAATAATTCTCACAATTGTATATGCCAAGTGCACACAAGCAGAAAGAATAGAACTTTGGGATACAATCTTTGATCTATCCCAAACAATCACAAGTCCTTGGATAGTGGGGGGGTGACTTCAATTGTCATATGTGATCAGGAAGAAAAGTATGGAGGCCTCCCTGTACCCTTCAATGAAGTGGACGACTTTAATCACTGCATTAACATCAGTTGCCTAACAGACCTGGGATTCAAAGGAAGTATTTCCACTTGGTGGAATGGAAGAGCAGATGAGGAATACATCTTCAAAAGGCTCGACAGATGTTTAGCAAATCAAATGCTATAGCAACTCTTCCCAACAATAGAAGTCACAACATCTTCCCAAGATTGGATCAGATCATAGCCCACTACTAATACAATTTGATCAAATCCAAGAACAATCAAGAAGCCTTTCAAATTCCTCAACTTCTGGACCAAGCAGAACACTTTTGAAGCAGTAGTAAGGGAGAATTGGCAAGCGGACTTCCATGGAGATCCATTCATCATCTTCAACTACAAATTAAAAAAGCTGAAGAAAGCCCTTTCCCTCTGGAGCAAGGCTACTTTTGGAGACATCTTTCAAAATATAGCGAGCATGGAGGAAGTGGTACTAGTTCATGCAAAACAATTTGAGGAGAGACCTACTGCGCAAAATAGAGAAAGACTACAAAAGGTACAAGCACAATTGATCAGACATCTAGCAATAGAAGAAAAATTCTGGAAACAAAAAGCAGGAATGGCCTGGTTTAAAGATGGAGACAGAAACACCAAATTTTTTCATGCCCAAGTTAATGCCAGAAGGCGAAGGTTACAGCTAAGAAGAATTCAGAACAATGCTGGCATCTGTCTAGAAGAACAGGAACAGATTGTGGAGGAAGCCATTTCCTACTACAAGGACCAATTCACTGAGAGAACTACACCCACAGACTTTAGAATATTGGAAAACATCCAGCAAGTGATAGACCCACAGCAAAATGCAGAACTGATCAGGCTTCCAACAAAGGAAGAAGTCAAGCAAGCAAATTTCAACATGAACAAAGACAGTGCAGGAGGTCCAGATGGATTCACAGGTGCTTTCTATCAATCCTGTTGGGAAATAATAGGGGAAGACATACAAAACATGGTCACAGCCTTCTTCTCAGGAAGACAATTGCCCAAAAGCATTACACACACAAACCTGGTGCTCATACCAAATAAGAAGGAGATAGAGACTTTCTCTGATCTGAGACCAATAAGTCTCAGCAACTTCATCAATAAAATCTTCTCGAGAATCATACATGAAAGAATTTTGATCATTTTACCATCTCTAATCTCCCACGAACAAGCTGGTTTTGTGAAAGGCAGAACAATAGTAGAAAATGTCCTCCTTGCACAGGAAATCATCACTGACATTGGAAAAAGAATAAAAGCAGGTCCAAATGTGGTTATCAAGCTGGATATGACCAAGGCCTTCGACAGAATATCTTGGATATACATAAGCAAAGTTCTCAGGAAAATGGGCTTCAATGAAACCTTCATTGGCATGATTTTTGATATTGTGGGTAACAATTGGTACTCAATCCTCATCAATGGCCAACCTCATGGTTTTTTCAAATCAACAAGAGGCGTCAAACAAGGAGATCCCCTATCACCAACACTATTCATCATTGCTGCTGAAGCACTTTCAAAGGGACTATAAATGCACTCCACCAAAAACCCTGTTTCAAAAGCTTTGGAATGCCCAGAAGAAGTCCAAGAATCAATCATCTATCCTATGCAGATGATATGATTATTTTCTCATCATCAGAGGCTAATTCATTACAGCTGGTAATGGAAACACTGAATGCATATGAAGCAGCCTCAGGCCAACTAATAAATAAAAACAAGTCTGCTATTTACATGCATCATTCAGCTGTATCGGAGGCAGTAACAACAGTAGAAAGGATCACAGGAATTGGGAGACAGAACTTCCCTTTCACCTATCTAGGCTGCCCCATTTACTACTCAAGAAAAAGAATCATATACTACCAAGACATCTTGGAGAGGAAAACTACTCTCTATAGGAGGCAGAGCTATCTTGATCAAACATGTTTTGCAAAGCATGCCAGTGCATCTATTATCAGCAGTGAATCCCCCCAAGCAAGTAATAAATAACATACACAAGCTCTTTGCACAATTCTTCTGGAGTAGCACTATAGGAGGTACTAGCAGACACTAATCTTCCTGGAATAATCTATGTCTACCCTAGGAGGAAGGAGGGGCAGGATTCAGATCTCTTCATGACATATCAAAGGCCCTCTTCTGCAAGCTCTGGTGGAATTTCAGAACTAAGCCCAACCTCTGGAGTGCTTTCATGACACAAAAAT